>OZ024860.1:46252815-46307815 GCA_964017155.1 Oasisia sp. SBJ-2009 | reverse complement strand
ATAACTCAGCTAATACACCCCAGGGACGGTTTCATGGAGCCGCTAAGAATGTGCTTGCGTCATTTCACGAACTGACCCCAGGCCGTAGTTCACGAACGCCACCTTTATCCAACAGAGGCGTCAGAGGGCGCTAAGTGTTTGAGAAAGTTCGCAAGTTTAAATGATAAGACACTGCCTTACTTCTGATGCGTGTAAGACACTTGTCCCTAGTGATATCGCGGCTGCTCTGGGGTAACACGGCACGTTGTGGCATTACGAACGGACTGGTGAACAAGTTGCAGATGGTGTATGACGCTAGATGAAAACAAGATTACTTATTATACAACTAATACATTTCGACCCACATCTATTTTTCGACCACAGTCGGCGGCCTTAGTCGGGACCTGTAGCTTCACTGCTCGCCAGATGCCATGGCGAGCACACAGTCCCACGTATGATTTAACCTGCAGCTTCCCCGTTTCTGCTCATAGTTGGTGCAGCCTTCCTAATCCAAATGGTTTCTTTATTCCAACGCGTACACCTACCTGTCTCTCTACCCACCACTTTCGCATATTATCACATACACATGCATATATATATATATATATATATATATATATATATATATATATATATATTTATATATATACACACACTCACACGCCCGCGCGCACGCACACACACCTATTAGCAGTCACTCTCTTGTCGTCTCCGTTCATGGCATAGATAGATGTGTGGTATCGTCCTCCCGCTTCGTCAGGCTGGTCTATATTCAGTTCCTTGCCCGAGCTTTAAGAGACGCATTCTCATCTTCAATGTTCTCATTAACTCGACACACATTGTGCATCCCGCCGACGTGTTGAAGTCACGTGACCAGAGTGAAAAGAGACGAGAGACAAGTCAACACTATTTAAGAGAATTAGTCAAAGGACAAGCAGCGCCCAATGCCAGCAACAGTCGTGATTATGGTGTCTTCAGTGCGTTGGATGTCGTCGATAACCAGGAAAAGACAATTGCCAACCAAGTCTATGGCTGTCGTAAATCCAGATACTACGCTTCTAATAGTAAGTCATGTATGAAACCAGATCATGAACGATATGACCAACCATGTTTTGTTTACTGTTGTGGTGAGGATTAGGAAGACTTTCTGAGGTGACAGGCAAACTGTGTAATGTAACAACTACTCCCTGTTTTCCCTGCCGCATCAGGACACCTCCTTCTGTTCTCAATGTATTTATCGAACACCAGATACATGTGACTGCGTAGATAGCTAAGGAAGTGGATAAGGTAGTGACACACTGTCTTAGAGTATTGTGAACATCGTCTGCCAATCATGAACAGCCAGCCGTCCTGAAACTTCAACTTTTGAGATAATACTGTGACTTTTGACATCCCTCGTTCGAATTTCAATTTTAATTAAACACAAACGTATGGATAGTTCATGGTTTATTTACATTGCTATGTCGAGTTGGCGTGTACAAGATAGCATGACTATGGCACGTGTGTATATGGTATCCGTGTCTCGTTAGCGTAATTAGAGAGAGAGGGAGGCAGGGAGAGAGAGAGAGAAATAGGCAGGCTCTTTAGCATATCAAACATTAATAGGTTTAATAGGATGTCATGATGATAAAATGTTGTGGATCATGAAATCCACCAACTCTGTTCAAGAAACTCAGTATTTCTTCCCTAGTAGTTGTGCCTTGACCAAAGAATGACTCATAACTTGTCCAATAGGAATACTCATCAGCACATACAAATGTTGTTCTGAATGGACAGAGTCTAAGCAAAGCTCCAATATAGCAGCTTTATATTCTTTCTTGCTTCCGGTGATCCTTGCGGCTATTCCTTCCCTTCAGGAAGTTTGGGCGGCCGTCAGGTTGTCGTCTCTTTCAGTTCACTGATGGCGACAAGGTAGACGTGTAAGGTATATATACTTAGGTTTTTAATTACCCGTTGCAGAGGTATTCCAGTGAATCCAATATATCCGTCACCAGGTAGCTAACGTAGCTTGATATGGTCAACGGGCTACGAGGGGTATACTGCCAACAGTTCAACTACTGGTCCGACACCACACCTCCGAGCACGAGCAAATACTACCTCTGATATGACTAGTTTGCACACGTCATGGTGGACAGACCTGCCAAAATGTCCACTTCATATATTGGGCCTTTGCATGTCATGCTGTACCCTACGCCAATAAACTCTGTCATCCTAACACAGATGCTAGATGAAAGAAAGAGTGAAGGAATGTTTGATTGAGTGCACGAATGTTTATTAAGATCAACAGTGTTAAGAAATTGTGATATACGAGTACATCACGTGCTAATTTGCATATGCACACAACACTGTGACATAAATACAATGCATAGTACAATGTTCCAAGCGCACCTATCGTCATATGTAATACACCATAATGATGAACTGTTATAATATCAATAGTAACGATACACCAATATTCCAATCAAGTAGATTTCGGCAAGTCTCCATCGAACTTCATTGCAGAACAAATCCTTTATTCCCACAGCTTTCCTAAATGATAATTCTGGATGTTTATTAAATGTTAACTATGCATTCAGGTAGTCGATGGCAGAGTTACTTCACGAATTCATAATATTTCCAGGTTAATTGACATGTTCATGCATGACATTATATTCCATTATCATATTGCTATAAACCAGACGGAGTTTGAGACTTTGTAGATGATGATAGTCAAGGTTTTGTAAGTAGACATAATTAGTTAAGTTTAAAAATCCACCAAAACAAATATGCAGTGTACGATACATTTACAACAACACATGGAAACTGTTGTACAGATAAAAAACTAATTTTATAAATACGTTACAAATATAGGTCACAAAACAAATGCAAACAGCCCATGACCCTGCACATTTTATAAATAACAATGCAGCTAACATTTTTCTGTACACCAACTTGTCCCACTGAAATAATTAACATAGTGCATAGTAGTAATTCCAAGAAGTGTAGAGGTTATAACTACATTGAAACAAACACTATTCAACATGTTATTCCACAAATTGCAAATCAACTAACTCATATCTTCAACAGTTCATTTACTTTGGGATTTGTTCCCAGAAAGCTAAATATAGCTAACGTTATGCCATTATACAAAAGTGAAACCCTGAACTGTTTGCAAATTACAGATCTATTTCGATTCTTCCATGGCTATCAAAAATACTACGGCGCCTAATGTACCATAGGCTTCATAATTTGTTAGCAGAATATAACATACTATCAAAAAGCAATATGGATTGATGGACAATTATTCTAGTTACATGGGAATGATTCACTTGGTTGATAACATATCAAGCAGTATTGACAAAAGAAATCATGGTAAATAGGCATATTTCTTAATCTCAGTAAGGCTATTGACACAACATATCATAACAACTTCAGTGCTATGGTCTAAGAGGCATAGCTTGCGAATGGTTCAAAAGTTACCTTAAATGTAGAGCACAATATGTATTATATAACAAATCAAAATCGGATTGCACGACAATACCTTGTGGCATTCCCCACATATATTATCATATACCGAAATTATACTGTAACTGTATCAAACATTCTAAAGCCTAGTCTGTCTGCAGATGACACAAGTTTGTTCCATGTTCACACACAGTAGCTTGACTTCTATGCCTAAGCGAACGGAAAACATGTAAGAACAAATAACAGAAAGTTTACAATCAATTACTCTGAACCAATCTTCTGAAATGCACTACCATAGTACCTTAACAGTCAAGAGAGCTTATTCCAATATGACAATTTGAAAGAAAGCTAAAGGAGTTGTTACTGTAACGAAATTAAGCTTAGGCATTTGTAAGGATAATGTACTTTAGCTGTAGTATTTGTCGTCATCATTATTTATTATTATTATTTTATTTTAGACATATTTTGGTAATTAGCATCACTCATGATACCGATGATGTGGTAGTAGAACACCTTTTTAACAAAGCCTCTGCTTGGAAAAAATTGAAATCAACAAGATTTCTAAAAAGATGAGGTTGGGTGGGAAAACAACTGTGCTAATATTTCAGAGAAAGGAATTGTGAAGAACATATCTCAACGCACCCAAAGTTTATCGCAAGATGATACATTTACGAACTTGTCCATTTGACAGTCACATACGTTCAATAGTAAATCTATAAATGTTATATCCTATGAACGTCTTAGTAGATTTCGATTCGTTCTAGGACAAAGCGGCAGCTATGGGCAACTATTGTAATTTGCATGGGTGTGCATTGGTGATTTCAATTTTTTTTGGGACCATCCTAATATATATATATATATATATATATATATATATATATATATATATATATATATAATCTAACTATTTAAAATGACTGATTGACATGACAAGCAGGTTTGTTCATCAAAGAAGCTATCAAATTAAGAAACAACGAGAAAAACGACACAATACTAGAGATACTAAATCATAGCCCCTACATAATCGCCATGTAAAGTCGACCATCCTATTCCTCATGCTACATCTCCCAAACACAAACACACACGCGACTGGAAAGTCGTTATCACAGGAGCCACTCGTTGAACTACATATTTAGTTGTAACAAGACGTCACGTCTCGGCAGCCACATTACTATTTCCAGGCATTCCACTTCTCCTTGCAATATGATATCCGTCGCCGTAGCCATTCCACTCCACGTATGCTCTGGATGCAACATAGACAAACATGTAATTTCCTCAAACACACATAGACTGGGAGCCTAGCACGTTTATTTATGTTAATCGGGGCGACATGTTGGACACCATGGTTTGGATGAGTCACCCACGCCCCCGCCCCCCCCCCCCCCGCTACCATAAAAAAACGACAACTGCATCCTGGTTTACACACATCGCTGGAATAGTGTGGATTGTGAAACACTTCAATCAGAGCAATAGAGGTAGTGTATGAGTTATCGTGCGTGGAGTGATAATTGCCTGACCCACACTCCAACAATGCCATATAAAGCCCGATTCGAAATATTCCATAAGTTTAACTACTGCCTCGTTGTCGGAATGCTTGTTTAAATCATCCTACAATCAGCTGCTGAACTCGCATGACTCCAAAGCCCCACACATAGCTAAATATGGATACAGTCTGAGATGTCCATCAATTTGAAGGCATAATATGTACACTAATGTACATTTACAGCCGATGGAACGTCGACTGGTGGCCCGACGACAGGTGTGCTGGCTCGATGCCGGAAAGGATGTTTAAAATAATGTACAGCTCGCCGTATGCATCACACGAGACTGATACGTATTCACACATAGTTAAATATTGATATCGTATAACATGTTCGTCAATATGAAAGCATAATGTCTACACCAATGTAGATTTACAGTTGATGAAACGTCGCGGGACGTTCGACTGAATTCAGTGCCAAGATGGCGGTGTTTGGGCTGTTCTGTCTATTGACCACGCATACGGCATGCTGCTCTCTCTATTGACCACGCATACGGCATGCCCACATACAAACTATCGCTGTCAATAGCTATAATATATTATGAGGATGATTTAAATAAGCGTTCAGCAAAACATGCAAACAAATCCACGTTAGTCGGTAGAGGCGCTGTTACGCAACTAGTGTATATATATATATATATATATATATATATATATATATATATATATATATATATATATATATATAGGGTCTAGTTGCGTATTAGCGCCTCTAGCGACCAACGTGGATTTATGGAACCCCATTGAACGTGATTGATACATTCTTGATATATAGCAGTTTATAAATGTACATCGCTCTTAAATGGTACAGTGGTCCTCTGTCTGTAATTAGTCAGCTCAGTCATTTGCAACAGGATGACCGCAGTGTTAAACGAGAGAACATCGTTGAACATCAGAGGGTATTACGGTTAATTCAGCCAGCGTCAGTAATATTGCCTAAATAAACTTATAAAAAAACTGGGTGTTTTGTTTACCATGTTTGTTTGCTCCATGTGCATCTTCCACACTGCGAGCGCCGTTATGTTATTAATAATAAACACAACGTTTGCTGTTTTTATTCCTAAGCATCAAACATATACGTAATTGGCGATATTGCTTAGGCGGGGTAATTTACCTACAGTACCCTTTGATGCTCAATGAGTACACATTTTACCATGTTCAATACAACCGATTTCCTCTTACAAATTCCTAAGCTGGCTAATTGTAAGTTGAGGAGTGGACACCCTTGCCTTAACATGAAGATAATTTAACACGGACCTGTAGTGCAAAGCGTAGACGGCTGACTTCCCACATCCTCTTGTAACGTGTCACTGCTGCCGGCGAGGTGAGA
This sequence comes from Oasisia sp. SBJ-2009, assembly GCA_964017155.1. Classification (NCBI taxonomy): domain Eukaryota; kingdom Metazoa; phylum Annelida; class Polychaeta; order Sabellida; family Siboglinidae; genus Oasisia; species Oasisia sp. SBJ-2009. The sequence continues at coordinate 46,301,522 of OZ024860.1, read as the reverse complement.
GGTGTCATCCCGGTGATGAACATGTTAACCACAATGATCGCTGTCAGCATCGCGTAGATTATGTACACCATCTTCAAAACGACACTGCTGCTGCCGACAAGCTTGTAGCTCGTGTCGAAGTCACTGTCGAAGATCCCGTCCGCCATGCCGACGGCAATGTTAATGACGTAAAAGAGCGATTCCCACTCGGTAGGGAAATCCTTTGCGATGCTCTGTGGGATGTGGAATAGTGAGTGCATCGCGAAGCTGAATCCGAGGTGGATGAAGACACCGAATATCAGGTACTTCACTGCCCCATAGATCCAAGCTATGAAACTATGAAGCATGACGTGTATGAACGGAATGAAAGTGAGCAAGTAGAGAGTGTACGTCCACCCCAGCAGTAACGCAGTGGCCAACAAGTACAATTCGGCGTCAGACGACAGTAACTTGGCGATGAACCAGGCAATTACTGATGCGCTAAACGCGCTAACGTGCAATATGTGCAAAACGGGAAAATCTCTTATGAACCTGCAATATTGCATGCCCGATGTATTTAGGTTGACCCGTTTGCGGCAGCACACATTCACCATGTCAAAGTTGAAGTACAACTCGAGCAACATGATCATGAAAGGCCAAAAGAGGAACCAGAAGCTTGATGAACCCTCCGTGCGACCGACTGACCCCGCAGTAGCGTTGCTGTTGACGGAAAATTGAGGCAGATTATATCTACTGAAGATCCCCATGCAGATGACGTGCAATACAAAGATCAATGTGAATACTACGCAATATGGAAAACGGTACTTTTGGATGAGGGCACGGATTGGGGTGATGTCCAGGATCTCCTTTTCGATCAACCTGTCGCCCATGTTCCCGACGATGTCCAGACACGTGATGATTTTCGTGGGTGGTCTGCATAACTTCATCGTCGATGTCAGCAATAAGGCCTTCATCGAAGTCAACCATGATGCCTCCGTTGATGTCAACAATGAGGGCTTCGTTGATATCAACAATGAGGCATTCGTTGATGTCAACGATGAGGCTTTCGTTGATGTCAACGATGAGGCCTTCGTTGGTGTCAACAATGAGGCCTTCGTTGATTTCAACGATGAGACCATCGTTTGTGTCAACGATGATGCACATGTGCATGTGTACGCGGCAAGGTTTGTCTCTTCAAACAAACCCATGTCGCCGTGCGTGGTCATGATGGCACGCAACATCGCAAAAGCTTTGGTCTCCATGGCGTAGACGATCACGGACTCCTCGCTGTTGTTTTGTATCTCCGCTGTCAGAAACACGACCGCCTCGCGTTTCCTGTCAACATAGTAGACCCTGTTCGACTCCTCGTCACGGACGGGGATATTATTCTTCAAGCACCACCAACGAGTGGGATTGTTGATGATTGTGTTGTAGACCTGTGTTAACACAATTGTGACCGATTGTATTAGTTTTGATATACGGTGTGATGTTATGGATTTAAATAATTCATTTTTTTTTCAAAACTAGATTGAAATGTTGAGAGGGGTAGAGGGAGGGAGGGAGGTTTGGAATGAGGGAGACGGCACATTATGTGCCTTGTGACCACCACGTAACAATACTGTTTCGTTTTGATTGCTCATGTACATGTATAATATATTTTTGTTGTTGTTACGAAACAAATTTGATTGATTTGATTTGATATTTAGAGACATCTACGTAATTGCTATGCTAGATCTAATAACATTATCAGACAATTTCACCACTTTTCCGTGGGTGTATAACTACATCTGTTTCATGCGAATTGCTGTACAAGTTATTGTTGCCAATTACGGGTTAACTTTAATAAGGGCTATTATTTACAAGCTAAAGTTGCCTACAGTAATATACATGGACGGTTTTTGGGATATAGCCGATCGGGCAGCGCGAGTGGCATGTTTGTTAATAATGCTATTGATACATTTGACGCCCTATTGTGTAAGAATATTTATGGTTTAAAAAAACGCATTTTTAACATAAATAATGACTTGATTAGGGTTATGTACAATTGCTTTGAAATAGTAAATGGCCCAATGTGGATTAGCTGGGCCAATTAATTGTATACAGTAAATATGTAAGATAGTCATCATGTCTCGCATATAACTTTATTATTATTTATATATTATTATATATAGTTTTAAAGTCGGTAACTTGTTTATATAACTTACTTTTCACAGATAGACAGACACAGACGGACAGACACAGAGAGACAGACGGACGGACGGACGGACGGACGGACGGGCGGGCGGGCGGGCGGGCGGGCGGGCGGGCGGGCGGGCGGGCGGGCGGGCGGGCGGGCGGGCGGGCGGGCGGGCGGGCGGTCGGACGGTCGGACGGACGGACGGACGGACGGACGGTCGGTCGGTCGGTCGGACGGTCGGTCGGTCGGGCGGGCGGGCGGGCGGGCGGGCGGGCGGGCGGGAGGGAGGGAGGGAGGGAGGGAGGGAGGGAGGGAGGGAGGGAGGGAGGGAGGGAGGGAGGGAGGGAGGGAGGGAGGGAGGGAGGGAGGGAGGGAGGGAGGGAGGGAGGGAGGGAGGGAGGGAGGGAGGGAGGGAGGGAGGGAGGGAGGGAGGGAGGGAGGGAGGGAGGGAGGGAGGGAGGGAGGGAGGGAGGGAGGGAGGGAGGGAGGGAGGGAGGGAGGGAGGGAGGGAGGGAGGGAGGGAGGGAGGGAGGGAGGGAGGGAGGGAGGGAGGGAGGGAGGGAGGGAGGGAGGGAGGGAGGGAGGGAGGGAGGGAGGGAGGGAGGGAGGGAGGGAGGGAGGGAGGGAGGGAGGGAGGGAGGGAGGGCAGTGAATGAAATAAGGTGATTGAGTAAGTGTGTGTATGAGTGAGTGAGAATGCGGGAGGGGCAGGGAGAGTGGGAGGGGGACCGGAGAGGAGGGCGAAGGGGAGGGAGAGAGGGAGGAAGTGAAATGAGGTGAGTGTGTGTGTGTGAGAGAGTGAGAATGTGAGTGAGTATGCGAGTTCATTAATGAATCATAATCGGAAGTGTTTATTGACCCCAATAAATATACATAATACAATGTTCAAGAAATTACCTACAGCTCAATTATCAAATAACACTGCTTTAGTGCCACGGTGCATTAAAATGACAACTAATTGCATACACATGTTATTAAATGTGAAATAAAAGAAAAGTGATTATAAGTAATATATGAATTATTGTTGTAGATAAACTAAATAGGGGTCGAGGAGATTGTCACTAAGACCATTTTGGTTGCTCTCGTGGTAGCCACCTCATTCATTAAATTACAATTCAATATATATGGCTATCTTAAACGCTTTCAATGGGATCATAACAAACACATTCATACTCCTAAATATAAAATATTAGAATAATTATTTTTTTAAATACATTAATAAATTATTTAGCATTCTTTTAAATAATGTTAAATAATTTATTAATGCAATTTTTTATAATTATTCTAATATTCTATATTTAATAATATTTTAATAATATGTATTTGTTTATAATTACAGTTTATTTATTGTTATCTATTTAATGGTACTGTGGTTATGTTTATATTGTTGTGAACTATATATTTTATCTAAAGCTTTATTGTATGTATGTATATGATGTATGTATGCATGTAAGATGATGGCCCATTGAAAATCACGATATACCACGTGACATGGTTATCATCAATAAATAAAGCTTTTACTTACTTACTTACTTACTATACTACCGTAACACCAGCATTAGAATGATATTACAGGTAATAAGTGTCACAAATCAGTAATTGTTTTGTAATTATTATTAGGAATGTGACAAATGTTTTGGTATAATTTCTCCATTATATTTTACTATTTTATTTCAACATAGCTGTTTCATTCTGTAACTACATCTTAATTATTTTGGGACAAAATGTTTAGTTTTGACTGGAGCATTGTCAATAAATATGAAATTTGGTTGGTGGTCTGATAACTGCTTGATTAGGATACCTGCTGTTGATTCTAACATTAATGTACTGATTTTGCAAACAAGTTGTTGATCAATGTGCCATTTCGTGAAGAACAAGTTAGTTTATCAGGGAGGGAGGGAGGGAAAGAGGAAGTTAGTGAAATGAGGAGAGTGAGTAAATGAGGGAGGGAGTAGTGAGTAAAATGAGGTGAGTGATTGAGAGTGGGTGAATGAATGAGTGAACTGAGGTAAGTGAATTAATATGCGAGTCAGTTAATAAGTGGGTGAAAGTGGAAGAGGGAGAGAGCAGGAGAAATGGGGGTCTAGGAGAAGGGATTATGCAGAGATATGTGAAAGAGAGAAAGGGAAAAGAGACGAGACAAGATGAAACAAGTGAAAGAAGAGTTGATATGATGAAAATAATCATTATACCGATAACGACGACGGAAATATTGGCAATAATTATAATTTACCTGCAGAAATGCATCGATTGATTCTGGCTGTGTCTTCGCCTGCTGAACCACAGCGTGGAGTACCGTGTTCCCGTCCCCGTCCTTTAAGGCCAGATCGGCGCCCTGATCTAAAACGCAGAGGAACATAGGAATTTACATGTTGGGAAGACGCTGGTTTGTTAGAATATTCATGATATTTGTTGCTGTTTAGTGACAACGATTCAGAATATGATGATAATGTCGACGGTGACTTGTAAAGCAATTAGTAACTTGATAATAACGAAGTAAGCTGTGGTTATGGGGGGCGGGGTAAAGAAGTGTTCTGTAACAACATCGCGGAAAACAGCAGTCTCGCATAACTAACTCTCGCTCGGTTACGTAACATTGCCGAAAAGACATTCTGGTCACTTAGCCGACTTTTTAATGTTATCTGTGTGGAAGGCTAAAAAGGGGAGCCACCTTGCATCCAAAAGACAAAGTGGAAGACAAACACAAGACCGATTGTGTACCAAATTCCATGTAAGACATGCAATATGTGTTACATTGGTGAAACAGGAAGAACATTTGGTACCAGACTTGAAGAACATAAAAAAGAAGCGGAAAGAGTAACATCTAGACGTTTTACACGCGAGGCAAGGAAGTGTTCGACAAACGTCGAACACAAATCAGCCATAACCGACCATGCGGACAGACGCAACTGTGTGATAGACTGGGAGGGAGCGAAAGTGGTTGATAAAGAGACGAACAGGTGTGCGCGTTGGATAAAAGAAGCCATCTGGATTAGGAAGACGACACCAACTATGAACAGAGACGAGGGGGGCTACAGACTAAGTCACGTGTGGGACAGTCTGCTCGCCCCGCCATCTAGCGAGCAGTGACCACTGAACATTCCTTCCTGAAGAAGGCCGCCGATGGCGGCTGAAACGTTGAAGTGAGTAACAATTTTAGTTGTGTAATGAGAAATTATACTTGAATGACATTACAAGTAGTTTACAAATGTGGCCTTAACATATATGTTTTGTTGTCTGTATTGATTATATTGTTTTATTATTTATAAAAGTTGCTCATCAGATGAAAACAAAATGTACTGTGAACGTATTTTGTTGCAATTGTACTGTTTGAGCTTCATAATATGGTCTTTACTATCGAATTGATAGTCAATGTGAACACCAAGAAATGTTGGCAATATACAGTACTTCTACAAGTGTTTTTGTCATCAAGAAGACTGATGCACCATCTGTTGCTGGAAGTCATGGTCAGTTTATGTTGTAATGTGTTTGATATGGTTTGTTTTATCTGGACAGTGAACAATATCAACAGTTTGAATTTTAAGTGTCTGACTGTCAACATTTACAGCGAGAGAGGATGCATTCTAAGCTCCTAATTGTGTTTCTGTGAATACGGATCCATGATTTGGAAAATATAATCATAATTATAACTACTTGGTATGTTGTATTTCACACATGTACGCCCGACACCAAATAAAACTACGTCCGACACCGAATAAATTCATTCACAACACAAACACATCATTTATTGGGCTTAGTCAACACATTAATATATGCCCTATATATATGACATAATATTTGCAATGTACCCTCACACATCACAGAGTTTTGGACATAACATTAAAAGGGTGAACATTTTAGGTCCGTGTGAATACGTCCGACACCATGCATGTTTTTCACTGTATGGCTAAAATGATTATAGGAGGGAACACATTTTATATGGGGCAATTATGTCCTAGTGGGTTCTTATACTATCAGACAGTACAAAGTTGTGGCACTTCCTATCCCTTTAGCACAGCTAAAATGTCCGAAATGTACCCATTAGTTTGATAATGAATATTTTTAATAATTTAGTATTATATTATAAATGTATATTCTTACCTTAGTTTTTATTTCATAGTTGACCTGACACCCAGTCAGCATCTCTACCCTGTACTGGGGGTAAGGTCACGATGGGGGTAATATTGGCAGAGCATTAATCTACGAGACATATGTCAAAAAAGGGCTAACATATGCTGCTCCTCATGGAGCTGGGGTAATCAAAGATGAAGAAATTATACACACATTCACATACACATACATTTACATACATGCACGCATGCATACAAATAGATACGAATACACACACACAGCTATTAGCCTATACAACATACGTACATAAACACACGCAACACAAACACACACACACACACACACACACACACACACACACACACACACACACACACACACCACACTCATAGAGTCACTGATTTTCTGTTTCCAAAATCACAAATCCTGTTTCAATTCTATTTCAAAATTACATTTCAAAATAAGTCAAATTATGTTTCAAATGGCATGTTTTCTGCTTCAAAACAAGGCTAATTCCTTTTCAAATGGCATGTTGTACTATCATAATTTGAGCGAGGTTACCTAGGCTATAGTAGCAAACATTTCCATTGTACGAAACAGAAATACGTTTATTTAAGTCGCATGCTCCATATATATAAAATGGGTATTTTTATTAACACATCTTTAATGCATTCAACCACACAACTTTAGGAAACGTTTTACGTTTTATTTTAGCGTTTGGCTGTTTTTGCGATTCTGAAATACCCGTTTCAAACAGCAAATTCCATTTCAAAACGCCCAATTTATTACTTTTCCCGTTTCCTGCAATCGTGGAAAATAAGTGTCTCTATACACACTCATACACATACCTATTAACAAGGCCACCATCTCATCCCAGCCATTTATGGCACAAATGTGTAGTATAGTCTGTCCATCATTATTACGCTGGTCAATGTTCAGGCCGTTGTCTTGTGTGATGTTGAAGATGACCTTCAACGTCTATCAGACACAACAACAGCAATCAAAGTTCCATTATTAGTTATTGCTACAACATCAACCAGCAACAACAACAAACAGCTCCACTTAACAGTCGCAGACATTTGCGCAACCCTACGATAATGACTTTACAGTCATAATGTTTAGATTATGCACCCTAAAACTGGATTTAAAAAATAATTCATTCAGAGTTTCGAGAAACAAATTTAGGACTTTAGTTCCGAAGGTTCATATGGTAGCTCAATTATAATTAGGGTCTACAAAACTCTGCATGTCTTTCATGTGGTGTTGTGTAAGCAAGAACTTAGTTTTCGTCTATACTTGGTACGCTACATAATAATGCTTCTGGCGAACTAAAGACAGCTTCTCAGGCAGTGCATCTTCTGCATGTGTATTCTAATAGTGGGCGGGAACCATAGATTGAGTTATGGCTGGCTGGCTGGCTGGCTGGCTGGCTGGCTGGCTGGCTGGCTGGCTGGCTGGCTGACTGACTGACTGACTGACTGACTGACTGACTGCCTGCCTGCCTGCCTGCCTGCCTGCCTGCCTGCCTGCCTGCCTGCCTGCCTGCCTGCCTGCCTGCCTGCCTGCCTGCCTGCCTGCCTGCCTGCCTGCCTGCCTGCCTGCCTGCCTGCCTGCCTGCCTGCCTGCCTGCCTGCCTGCCTGCCTGCCTGCCTGCCTGCCTGCCTGCCTGCCTGCCTGCCTGCCTGCCTGCCTGCCTGCCTGCCTGCCTGCCTGCCTGCCTGCCTGCCTGCCTGCCTGCCTGCCTGCCTGCCTGCCTGCCTGCCTGCCTGCCTGCCTGCCTGCCTGCCTGCCTGCCTGCCTGCCTGCCTGCCTGCCTGCCTGCCTGCCTGCCTGCCTGCCTGCCTGCCTGCCTGCCTGCCTGCCTGCCTGCCTGCCTGCCTGCCTGCCTGCCTGCCTGCCTGCCTGCCTGCCTGCCTGCCTGCCTGCCTGCCTGCCTGCCTGCCTGCCTGCCTGCCTGCCTGCCTGCCTGCCTGCCTGCCTGCCTGCCTGCCTGCCTGCCTGCCTTTTCGTTCTGTGCACAAATTCAGTGGGGACAGTAGCTTCGTTCAACAGTCGTCTTTCGCCCAATCCCGGCAACCTGTGTTCCATATCAACGGTGACATGGTCCTGGCAAACCATTTTCCGGTTGAAATTGAATGTTTCCACTGTATGACTCGTACCTATATTGTGGAGCCATTTGATCGCCAACTCGCCCTTCGACGGCGGGCTTCGTAGATAATTTATTGGCATTTGGACAAATCTCTTTCCTTTCACGGACTCTTCTCCTGCCTTCTTTTGACATCCGTATGCTTGATATTCAAGCATTTCATTATCCCAAGACTCATAAAACAACTCGATTCATGTCGCTATGCTAGTGTTTACATATTACGCTACGCCTATATCGCTGAGGTGGTGGACCGCCTACGTCACACTCACGCATTCTCTCGCGTTAATCTTCGTGAGTTCCCCGTGAAATGGGCAACAATGGCAGCGCCCATGGTCAGTAGTCAGTCAGTCAGTCAGTCAGTCAGTCAGTCAGTCAGTCAGTCAGTCAGTCAGTCAGTCAGTCAGTCAGTCAGTCAGTCAGTCAGTCAGTCAGTCAGTCAGTCAGTCAGTCAGTCAGTCAGTCAGTCAGTCAGTCAGTCAGTCAGTCAGTCAGTCAGTCAGTCAGTCAGTCAGTCAGTCAGTCAGTCAGTCAGTCAGTCAGTCAGTCAGTCAGTCAGTCAGTCAGTCAGTCAGTCAGTCAGTCAGTCAGTCAGTCAGTCAGTCAGTCAGTCAGTCAGTCAGTCAGTCAGTCAGTCAGTCAGACAGTCAGCCAGTCAGCCAGCCAGCCAGCCAGCCAGCCAGCCAGCCAGCCAGCCCGCCGGCCGGCCGGCCAGCCAGCCAGCCAGCCAGCCAGCCGACGGACTGACTGACTGCCTGCCTGCCTGCCGACCGACCGACTGACTGACTGAGTATACGTGATAGTAAATGTGCCGATGAGAGGAGGGTGCAGGATATATGAGGAGTCTAGGAGATGTGTTGAGGTATTGAGAGAGACAGACAGAGACAGAGCGAAGTGGGAGGGAGGGATAGCTCAAGACCGAGAGAAAGAGAGGGAAAGAGAGACAGACAGAAGGACAGACAAAAAGAAAAAAGAGGAAGGGGGAGATAGAGTGGTACGGAGGGATGGCGGGAGAGAGTGAATGAGTGAGTGACTGAGTGAGTATGCAAGATAGTTAATGAAGGTGAGAGGGAGTTAAGGAATGAGGCATTGAGTGAGTGAGGGAGGCAGAAATGAAGGGGGGCAGGAAGAGATGGAGGGAGGAGGGGTGAGTGAAATGAGGAGAATGAGTGGGTGTATGAGTACATAAGGGTTTGAGTGAGTGAGTATGTCATAGGGCGAGGGAGAGTTGTAGGAAGGGAAAGAGCGAGGGAGGGAGACAGGGAATTAGGGTGTGAGTGAGGTAAGTGAGAGAGACAGTAAGTGAGTGAGGGAGGGAGGGAGTGAGGGAGTGAAATGATGTTAGTGTGTGTGTGAGTCAGTGAGTCAATTAATGATTGGATGATGGATGGGAGGAGGGGAGTGAGCAGGAAAAATGGGGAGTCAAAGAAAAGGGAGTTGATAGAGATACGTGAAACAAACAGACAATATGCAAAAAACAGAGTGGGAGACAGTGAGAAGAGAAGTAGGATGGACAGAGAGAAGGAGGGAGTTAGCAACAGAGACATACAGAGAAAGAGAGACAGACACACAAACGGAGAGACAGAGAGAAAGGGAAGGAGGGAGGGAGGGGGGTAGGAAGGGAGAGATGGAGGGAGGGTGTTATGGAGTGAAATTAGGTGAGTGAATGAGTATGTGACCTAGTTAATAAGTGGATGAGAGACGAGAAGTTGGGGAGAGGGCAGGAGAAATGGGGAGTCTATGAGATGAGGGTTTATGGAGATATGTGAAATAGAGAGAAAATATGTGATCAAGGAACATAGAAAGAAAGGGAAGGGAAGGGAAGGGAATACACGAGTGAGACAGAGAAAGAGAGATACAAAGAAGGGATATATATATATATATATATATATATATATATATATATATATATATATATATATATATATATATATATATATATATATGTGTGTGTGTGTGTGTGTATATAGTTATATACAGGGAAAGAGAGGGTGAGGGAAGTTGGAAGATAAGAAAGAGGGAAGGCAGGGAAACTGACAGAGAGAAGTAGTACACACAGTGAAGTGAAAGTGAAAGTCAAAGAAGAGATTTGATGAAACTCGTCATGATAAAGATGACGACGACGACGACGACATAGATATTGACAATAATTATTATTTACCTTCAGATATGCATCCAGGGATTCTGGCTGTGTCTTCATCTGTTGAACCACAGCGTGAAGTAGTGACTTCCCCTGCCCAACACTTAGTGCCGGATCGGCGCTCTGCCCTAAAACACCGAAGTACAAAGGTATGTCTTAATGGGAAGACGCTGGTTTGTTACGATATTCATGATATTTGTTGTTGTTTAATGACAACGATTCAGAATATGATGTTAATGTCAATGGTGACTGATAAAGCAATGAGTAAGTTGTTAATAACGATGACGACCATCGTAAACTGTTATTATGGGGCGGGGGGGTAGAAAAGGTCTGCAACAACAAAAAAAGGTCTGCAAAAAAACAGTAGTCTCGTGTAACTAACTCTCGTTTGTTTATGTAACGTTGCCAAAAACACATTCTGGTCACTTAGCCGGCTTTCTAATGTTATCTGTATGGGAGGCTACAAAGAGCAGCCACCTAAAGGATAATCAACACTAATCCACCTAAAGAATAATCAACACTAATCGACATAAAGGATAATCAACACTAATCGTGCCATAATTCCTGCTTCTTAAAATGTTTTATTTTATATTTTGTATAAGTGTAATAATGAATACGTTTAGTAAATTAATATTATATTATAAAAGTATATTCTTATCTTAATTTTTATTTCACAGTTGGCCTGACACCCAATCAGCATCTCTACCTGGGGGTAATATTGGCAGAGCATTAATCTACGAGACAGATGTCAAGTGCTAACATGTGCTGCCACCTCACGAAACTGGGGTAATCGTAGCTCGGTAATCGGTGGGATTTTTTATCACAATGACTCATTTCTGCTGATGTCGTTTTAAATGTAACTGTTGTTCCATATGAAGGTATTAATGGTCAAGTATCATTATACTCTAGTAACTTTAAACAGTGAGTCCATAACATATTTTCCATCCACAATTTTATAAGCAAAGCTCATTAATACCAGGTAATTATTTCTTTGTTTGCTTTGCTGTAATTGTATATGGCACCATCCAACACGGTGTTTAGAATCACAAAATGCATACTATGATACATAGAGTCAGGGATACCTAGTCTGTTGTAGCAGAAGGCTTTTTTGCGGAATTTCCTTTTCAAGACAAATGCCGTTTCAAAACACTTTTTTGCACTTTTTCCCGTTTTCTGCAATCGTGGAAAATCATTGTCTCTACACACATTCACATATACACATACATACTTATTAACAAGGCCACCATCTCATCACAGCCGTTTATGGCACAAATGTGTAGAATCGTCTGCCCAGCATCATTACGCTGGTCAATGTCCAGCCCCTTGTCCTTGTTGTTGAAGATGCCCAGCAATGTCTATCAGCAACATCACCAAAAGCAACAACAACAATGATCAAATCACCTCTCTTGGCTACAACATCAACCAGCAACAACAACAAATAGCTCCACTTAACAGTCGCAGACATTCATTTAACGCTGTGAACAATCGCTTTACACCCACCTAACCTAGAGTAGGGTAGGGCAGGGCGAAACGCCCACCTTATGCATTATGGTCCATAACCACGCACTGCATAGATGTATCTGAAAGCTGACCTACCATTATTTTGTCACAGCAATACACTATCTAAAACCATGGTGTTAGAGACATAGTCTTAAATACACACCCATGAACGGGACAAACGTCCCGGATTTGATGTTTTTAAAATAAAGTTTTATTATTATTAAAGATTTATCGGCAACCTTAAATCTGTCAAAAAACCTGTCAGATTTTGTTATTTGAAAATTCATAATATTGCTGTTTCGTTAGTATTTCATCTATGAAACAAGCATCACTGCACTTCAAATTAGTGGTTATGACCAGGGGGGGAATTACAATGAATGTGGTTTATATGCCAAAATGCATTAGCAAGCCGTCAGATAACGTCATGAAATTCGTAAATTTACACATCCGTATATGTATTATGTTACTGGCAAAATATCCTGGGGAAACATCAAGCCAGTGTGCATGGTGGGTCGTTTGACTTAATTGTTAAAATGTTGGTTTAAATTATTTTGAAATGAGTTTAGTGATTTACTTGAGACAGTGTTTGGGGGCAGAGAATTTCATTCTTTAATTGTGGTTGGGAAGAAGCTGTTTCCAAATATGTTTGCAGAGTGTCTAATTTGCAAGAACTGTCTGTCATGTTTACGTGAGAATCGTGGGTTGTGTTGGATATATTGATCTAGCGGGATATCTATAAGGTTATGTTCCATCTTGTATATTATGCTAAATCTTTTATTTTATCGTCTTGTTTGGAGGGTGTCCCACTGGACGTATTTAAGAAGTCGGGTTACTGTTCCTGGCTCAGTAGAATAATTTTGTGTGCAAAATCTGGCAGCTTGTCTTTGGATTCTTTCTAAGGTTTTAATATGTTTTAGGCAGTGTGGATCTCATGATGCTGACGCATATTCAAGTATTGGTCGGACAAGGGTTGTGTAGGCTATAGACTTAATGTGGGTCGGGCATTTATTTAGATTTCTCCTAATGATATCTAGTGTCTGTTGTGCTTTCTCAGCGACTGGGTTGCATTGTATTGTCCAATTTAAAGTATTTGATAGTTGTACACTTTGATTGAACATATTTAAGTTGTTGGCCACAGAAGGTGTAGTGATTGGGTGTCGGTTTTATTGAGGCTGATGTCATTGTGAAGCATTTGGTGGGATTGAATTTCATAAGCCAGGTATTTTGTCATTCCTCAAGTTTGAGTAGATCATTTTGGAGAAGTGTCATTGTCTGATTTAACTGGTAGATATGGTAGGCAGTCATCTGCAAAAAAGCGAACATTTGAAGTGAGATTGTTGGGTAGGTCATTTATGTAAAGTAAGAAAAATAGGGACCCCAGTACGGTTCCCTGTGGTACCCCTGAGGTGACTTGAATTGGTATTGATGCTGATCCATTTATTACAACCTGTTGAGTTCTTTCTGCAAGGAAGCTTTCTATCCATGACGATATTGGGCCTGCGATGCCATAGTATTTTAGTTTGTGGATTAATCTTTTATGTGGAACTTTATCGAATGCTATAGTGAAGTCTAGAATGGCCATGTCTACAGATTTCTTTTCGTCTAGGGATTTGCTTATGTCATGGACAGTTTGAATTAATTGAGTTTCTGTTGATATTTTTGCACGAAAACCATGTTGGTGATTAGTTAGGATGTGTTGTTGTTCAAGTTGTTTCATGGTGTGGCTATGAATTATGTGTTCAAGACGTTTATAAATCACAGGTGTTAAAGATATTGGTCTGTAGCTTCTTTTCAGGATTTTGGGACTTGACCAGAGTCAACTGATGATTGGAAGATATCATGTATTATTGGTGTTAGGTGGGAGGCATATTTGTTTAGAAACCATGTTGGAATGACATCTGGTCCTTGTGATTTAGAGGTGTTAATTGTTGATAGTTGGTCATGTACTCCTTTAAGTGAAATTGTTAGTTTGGGTATTTTTCCATGTGGGCTGTCGTTCAGATTTGGCAACTTGGAATTTCTTTCATGTGTGAAGACACTTTTAAACTGATTGCCTAAGGCTTCTGCTTTTTGTTTGTCATCGCTAATTATGTTTCCCGCAATATTGAGGTCCCCAATACCCTGGTTATCTTGTCTAAGTATGGAAGTGAAACTCCAGAATGCTTTCGGTGTGTCTGTTATTGCAGTTGTTAAGAATTGATTTACATAGGACAGTCTAGCAGAACGAAAGTTTTGGTGCAAGTATTTCCTGATGCTACAAAATTCTTGCCTGTCTTCTGGATTTCTGGATCTTTTTTGCTTTTTTATAAAATCGCTTCTATCTTTTGCACATTTGTTCAAGTCTTTACTGAACCAGGAAACGTTGACTCTGGAAGTTGTAAGACGGCATGGTACATATTGGTTCATAATGTAGATGATTTTTGTTGAAACAAGATTCCATTTGTCATTTACTGTCATTTGTTTTGGTTTAGAGAGAAGTATTCATGTGTGAAGTCATCGAGAGATTTCTGGATGTTAGGGTTGTCAGCTTTATTTCTGATGACAATGTTTCGTTTTGGGCGAGGTTTGCACTTGCGTGAGATATTTACATCAATGATAACTGTGCTGTGGTCTGCTATGCCGTCTACTGCATTTAGTTTTTTTATTAACCCAGGTCTATTTGTGAAGACAAGATCTACGATATTGTTGGCATTTCCTTGTTTACGTGTGGGTTCATTGACATGTTGGATTAGTCCATGCTCCTCTACGAGCGAGAGTAGTTTGTTGGCAGCAACTGTACTATATCCCCTGTTAGGCGTGACATTATGTTTTTCCCAGTTTATGTTAAGAAGGTTGAAATCGCCGGTAATTATGACATTATGCGTGTTTATTTTGTTTCCTAGTTTAGACAGAGATAGATATAGTTCTTCAATTTGAGTTCCTTGAGAGTCATGTGGGGTTAGTTAATTTCTCCGTTTTTAACTGAGGGATCTAACCATGTCTGGGTTATATAGGTCGTTTAGACTTAGTACTGCGATGTCTGCAGTTTTATTCTTAATGCTTTGGCAGTTTATGAGGATGCATCTGAAGTTTGTCTCTTCTTCAGTTTATAGGTGTTCTTGTTATTGGTTGTGTTATTACTACGTGTAGTTGCCATTGAGTTGTCAAAAGGGTTAGCGGTCTGGATTTCGTTATCTTCGAAGAAGGAATTTGTGACGTTGAAGTTATTACAGTCAGGGCAGTTTGTAGTTTGCTTAACGCTTAAATACACGAAACAACTACCATTATACTTCTTATAGTAATTACTATCAGTGAAAATAAACGATTATAAAGAACATTTTGGTCCAACCACCCTATAGCCTCATCTTCGGTTTACCAACCTCGAGCGTCGTCCAATGACCGTGCTTAGCGGCGACGTGGAGTGGATTGTCTCCGTCCTTATTCAGCACCGTCAGATTGAGAGGACTGAGCTGACCGATGACGTCATGGCGGTCAGCCTGAGCCGCCACGTGCAGCGCCGTGTTTCCCTGTTCGTCCAGCTCGTCCACCAATGGCCAGTTGTACTTCTCTGCCATGACGTCCACCACGTGACCGACTAGTTCCGGTGACGCCATGTTGGATTTGGCTGCGACGTGCAGAGCTGGTGCGAACAAGTCAAATGTTATTGTCGGGTCCGTGGTGTAAGGATAAAGTAATTTATGGATGGTATTTAGAGACGGGGCTAGGGGTTTACCAGTTGACTCACGCCCTTGACGATTGATAATAATCTCCAAATGCGCCCAGATAATGTTAACATGGTTTCTTAGCATGATATCACCTTGCATATCTCAAATAATTGTTTGCACCGTCTATGAACAGGGAAAAAGGTACCTTTGCCCACTACAATATTTCTTCTGTGTATGTCCTTGCTTGTTGGCAACATGTGACGTTCGATAACACTTACAGATTAACTATATATTTTACATTTCAGACATCGCTTTGTTTTGTCTGATTCTCAGTTAAGACACACAAAAAGTATTCCTTCTTGTCATATTGCACACGCACGCTACTTCTCAGCCGCCAATCAGCGCATGGTATACAAAGGAGTAGCCAATGGGCATGGAGATTACTCACCCGTTTCGCCCATGTTGTTCTTGACGTCGAGTCGTGCCTTCTTCAGCAGAACCTGCACGGCGTCCGTGTGACCCTGTCTCACGGAAATGTGCAGGGCCGTGTCACCGACAGAGTTCTGGTGGTCGATGTCCGCTTCATCAAGCTCAAGGTAGGTCTGCAACATTAAAGGTACATATTTAGGAAGTGAGATATCAATTCCTTAGCTCTGCTTCACAATAATAAAATTCTTATAACCGCAGACCTGTTCAAGTGAATGTCTTAGACTTAGCCACTTTTCTTGGATACAGTGGCGTAGCCAGAGGGGGGCAATCCTGAAAACAAATTAGGATGGTGGGGAAAGGAGGATCAGTGTATGGCTGCCTGATTCATAAAGTTACAAAGTACAGTGGGGTTCAGGATGCCTGTGTAACATTTTCATTCCTAGTTCTACCCTTTCGCAAAAGGTTTCTACATTCAAATAGGATTCAGTTAGGAAGTCTCTACTTCTGTTGCTGGCTGTAACATAAGAGTTGACAGAGCATTGAAAGTGTCATTATTCTCATTGTGCATGATGGATAATGGATCAAAATAGTAGTTGCCCGGTTACTAAACTAGGGTCAAATTGCATTCTGTTATTATTATTGTCATGAATATGAATTCCATTCATATTCAAGAAAATAAAACCATGAATTATTTTTCCATTGTTTTTCTTCTTCTCACCTTTTGCTTACTACATTCTCTGTCAGCATCTCCAATTCCTTTTATCTATCTTTTTCATTCATCTCCCACTCTTTCTATGTAACTTTTAATGCAATTCCCCATCGCAATTCTCATTTCATCCATTTTTTCTTATCAGCGCTCTTAACTCCCACGATTATTCTTACCAGTTGTTTTTCGCAAACTTGGACCTTTTCCGTTTTCCTGTTTCTCTGTTATTGCCATCGTTTCAAGTCCATTCGTGCATGCCGGAGTAACACACGATTTGAGTACATTTCCTTTACGTTTACATGATATGTATTTATCTCCCATCATCCCTTCGACTTCCATCCAAGCGTTTTCCCTAGCGTTTGCACTGGGAAAATGGCACTTCCTATCGTGAATTTATAAATTGTAATACACGACGTTAGATGTTGTGAAATTACTGGCTGAAATGAACGCCAAAGCCACATCATCTGTGTTAAGGTAGGGATATTTAATTACTATTTCATCAGAGTAAGTGAATTCATGTTGGTATTTATCATGGTCTTTGTCAGTAGGTTTGGGCGAGTAGCGTGAGGAATGTTGTGGCAGGGTATAGGCTAATGTCATGTAGGGGCTTTCGGTTCGTGTTTCTTTAATAATGTGTCGTTTCGCTCTTACTTTCTAACTTGTACGCCTCCTGTGAATGGATTTCCTTAACTGCCAGTTACATTGGTCTGTGAACTTGGTCGTTATGCCGAGTTGGGTTTGAATTGTTTGAATTATATATATAATATATATATATATATATATATATATATATATATATATATATATATATATATATATATATATATATATATATATATATATATATATATATATAGTACATCATGTTTATGGTGATGCACGTTGATTGTATGTATAATAGGTAACAAGATACCGTTTACAGAATTTAAATATCTTTAACCTTATAAGGCACTCTTAACTTTCAAAAAATTATACCCAGTTTGTGACCACTGAACAGCCTGCTGTGTAGCATACGCTCATATAGGGTCTGGATCACTCAACTGAAATGCACTTGCAAACTGCTATAACCTTATAGTTTGTCAGATATATTTGTAAAAACAATATGTTTTACCTCAATGTAGTGTGAAATTGAGATGGGTATGACCTTGAAATAGCATTTTATATCCAATATTACCTATATTATTCGGTCTATTTTCGGGATTATTGTCGGACATTTAGCAAATTTGTCTATTCATCTATATTTTAAGGCCCAGTAAATTGTTATACACCCTCGATGGAATCCAGTGTACCTTGTAATATAATTACTTTTCAGTAACGTATTTTATGTAAGTATTTGTACAAGCTAACTGGCTCAGTACAAATACCGTTTTGCAACATACTTCATTAACCTTTATCTGTGCTTTATTAGCAGATTGACATATAGTACATATTTCTGTAGCTGATCTGTTTGTCAACTTTTACATGCCTCTTGGCGATGTTTCTCTGTAAATAAATAACAAATGAACCAGTCACCATAAGCGGCGAATTGATTGGCATAGGAAATCTCACTATGCCAATGTATATTGATAAGCTGCTCAAATTAGCACATAAATTGTAAATATTAACCTCATTAGAAAGATTATATATTTAAACATACGTTCACGCCTAAATAGTGTCTTTAAATAGTATCGTATTCAAAGATGCTGTTAGATTATGTATTAGATTACTAAAAATGGCCGTTATTGCGTTAGCGCAATGCTAAAAATATGGTCGGTAAATTCGACTTAGCTACAATGCGTTACTTACGATTTGTATGAAATGCTTAGGGTCTTCCTATTAGATATTCATGTAATCTAACTACTAGCCAAACGTCTGAAAACTTCCTCAACGCGCTACAAAGATATAATTATCCGAACATATTGCATATTCAATCATCATAATTAAATAACTCACTTAATTTGTTATTATTCACACGGTGGCATTCTCTGTCATATTGGGTCTCATAAAAATGTGGTTTCAGCATCATACGATGAATGCGAGGTTCTTAAAATGAGTTTCCCTTGGCCTCCCCTCATGAGCAGAAAGCCTAGTGAACACAAATTGCAGCCGACCTACCAACGCCCCTAACGGATTTGCAGGTCCCTACCATTGGGTAGTTTTACACTAGTTTATATAATATAGCAAGATAAGTATTGCAATTATAATCTTTAGCTGGCTTTGTCGTTATGTTATGCAACTATGCATGCGAACCGACGTTAAATGAATATTTTTACAAACATGTCAAAATAGTATTTATCCAATGTGATGTGAAATTTGTCTGTTTACTAGTATGTGTTAGACGGTATTGGGTAGTCCGGAACAGTCCGTATTACGCCTAGCAATGCTTGGTGATTTTGCGGGGGTGACCCCGTAGCTTACAAGCGTCGTTCCTTTGTGTTGGCTCTCGGTACTGCAGCGAGTGTTTGTCAACAAAGCCAACACAGAGGTTAAATTGTCTTCATTGCACTCAAGGTTGGTACCAAGTCACGCAATTTTTTTGGGCCACAGGCTTTGTTCCTGCATTCCACTTAACCTTTACACTTTCTATGCGTCTTTTGACTTGATTATCTTGTTGTGCGCTGTATTTAAGTATCAAATCTTCGCACGGACATTGAAGACGCCTTCCGCATCATCCCCAGTCACCCATCGTGCTATCATTTATTTGGTTTCAGTTGGGACTCTCGGTTTTTCTATGATCGTTGTTTGCCTATGGGCTGTGCTGAATCTTGTCGGATCTTCGAACGGTTATCCTGCTCCCTACAGTGGGTCTTGCAGAATAGGGGGGTCATGGCTGTCTCTCACATCCTTGATGACTTCATCTTCATTGGCCCGCCCAACTCGGATAGCTGCTTCCAGGACCTAAACCAATTAATTGCGCTTGCTAATGACCTGTCCATTCCGATCAAACACGAAAAGACTTGTTTACCTTCTACACTCGTCACAGTTCATGGCATTGCATTAGACACTATCCAATGGGAAGCTCGCCTTCACATGGATAAACTCCTAAAATTGCAGTCTTCTATCAATTCGATACGGAAACGTCGCACAGTCACACTTCACCAACTACAATCGGTTCTTGGTTTACTGTCCTTTGCAAGCAGAGTAATCTCCCTGGTAGGGCTTTCCTAAGGCGTCTCCAAAATCTCACGTGTGGTATTTCTCGTTCTCATCCGTTTAAACACCGAGGCTCGGGCAGACTTAGCAGTCTGGCATTGTTTCCTTTACTCTTTCAATGGTGTCACTATGATCATCGACAGCAACTGGATTTCATCTGACGCGATTAAACTGTACACCGATGCTGCGTCTACACAGGGTTTTGCTGCTGTATTTGGGCATCGATGGTTTAATGGCAAGTTTCCACAGATATGGCAGTCTTACAACATTGCCATATTGGAACTCTTTCCCATTGTAGCTGCATTGGAGCTGTGGGGCAGCTATCTGAGTAACCATTCCGTCTTGTTTATCACAGACAATCAGGCTATTGTAGAGGTGATCAACAAGCAGACGGCAAAGAATCCTCACTTGATGCGTTTAGTTCGACGACTAGTGATTAGTGCACTGAAATGTAACATTTATTTCAAATCCAAACACATTCCAGGCAAATATAATGTCATTGCGGACAAACTTTCGCGATTTCAGGAGACGGCAGCACGACATTTGGCACCGTAGCTCCACCTGCACCCAACGGAATTGCCACCGACATTGCAGCCTTGGCATCAGTGATGTCCAACTTTCCGAATGCCTGGCATCCTCGTCTTTGTTCTAGGTCAGTGGTCATGATTTTCAACGTGAACGTTTCAGCATGACTGGCGTCCACGACATGCTCCCTCTATCACATAGTCATCACTTATTACCCTACCTTTCGATCTAGACCGTGGACGATGTAGCATGACTGGCGTCCACGACATTGTTCTACTTTCTTTATTTACTTTTTTCCTTCCCATTTTATGTATGATACATGCTACAGCCTGATAGGATTCTCTAGATTTAGCATTTGTGGAACACGACTATTTCAACCCTGGCACTTTTTGTATTCTCGGTTGCATTAGTCTTTCGATACCGAACTCGTATGTGTCGTTGAAGCATGACTGCCACTTGTTATGGTACCTTACATTTTAGCTATGGTTTGTGGTTCAGCATGACTGCCACTCCTTTTGTACTGTTCACTAGTTCTTTATTTTCCCTCGCCATATCTATATATCTATATATATATATATATATATATATATATATATATATATATATATATATATATATATATATATATATATATATATATATAGGGCTTAGGTACAAATAGTACTCCTGCTATTACTATTATAGCATATCTCGCATAAATGTTCTGTTCAGCTACGTTCCTTGGCAGAAGCCCTGGGGTGGGGGTGGGCCTTTCATCTAAAGGCCTGGTGGGGTATACCATTGCCCCCCACCTTTGCTACTTGTACTTTGTCAGTTATAATTGTTTAGATAAGCTATGCGCACAACTGTACAGGCAGTTAGCATCTATGTGTTGTATCGTATTTTCTTGTCGAAAATTTTGCTTCTAGCCGATTACAATTTTATAGCTTTACATTTTGTTAGTACAATTAATAAATGACCTTTATCGACTATCACTCTTTGTGTGTTGGTTGCAAACTAGCTCAGGGTTCTGCCATTATGTATTCTATTATTCACATTGAACATCAGCAGGGGATAAATAAAGTTTCTTGTATTTTGGCTTGCATAATATTATAACTTACTCTATTTACGCCCATTTAACAGTTGCCAACTCTCCCTTCTGGTCAATAATTGTTTCGCTGCTTTTGAAACTTTGTTAAGTGGTACGTTAACAACTTATTGTTACCAGTTTAGTAATTATTGCTCTTGCTGTAAAAACAACTACGTCAACTGCCTATGGTAAAATTACAAATCGTGTGTGTGTATGTATGTGTGCGTGCGTGCGTGCGTGCGTGCGTGCGTGCGTGCGTGTAGGTATGTGTGTGTACATACATGTTTTTATTTTTTGTTTACTATAAAATTGGTACTTTGTACCGTGCCAATACCACCACTGGATGCTAAAACACATGTACCAGTAGTTTGGTATTGGTCGTCGTATTAAATCGATGATCAGAGATATAATCGTCAAATTGTTGTCATAAAAAGGCAAGTTCTTATATAGCGCAGTATCCAGTCCTCAGGACCGCTCAGAGCGCTTTACACTTTACTTCCCTGACAGACCTGTTCACTCAAACACCATCTCGGCTTCTCTGCGTTATTGTATCATATTTCGTACGCATGCGCTTTAATCGTGTCTGCCCTTTTCTGTGCATTTATCCTTCTGCCGCAATAGCGCTTTAGTCCTTCTCCACCCTGCTTTAAAGTACGATAATGATTGTGTGTTGTCGCCATTACCAGACACGTTGTATGTAGCGTACCTTGAGTATGTCTGTGCAGTGCTCTCTTGCCGCTAGGTGGTACAGTGTGTTTCCATCCGGGTCTGTAAACATTGCGCTGGCCCTGAGGTCAATCAGAAGACGAATCTTCGCGATGTCACCTTTCACGGATGCAATGTGGAGAGGCGTCTTCTTCACACCTGTAATAACATAAAGATGAACACTAGAATCAACAGACATGCTTTTGTCGGTGTCATCGTCAGCGTCAATGTTGTCTTCGTTACCGCCGCTACCGCCACCACCACCACCACCATCACCATCAGCTTCATAAAAATACAAACAATTTTCCTTTAATTCATACTGCATTACACCCTGTCATATATTTCCATGTCCAACATGAGAACAAATATGAATGAGAAATAGCACATGTTATGTATCTTGAGGCTACAAAACATCCAATTGCACCTTTATCGGGTCCAAAAACTCAACTGCACAATCCATTTAGATATCCTGCTGCACCATTTTCTAACTCCGAATACATCAAACTCCACCCCCATCTCATGTCATAGTCTGTTCAACCGGAAATGCTTTTCCTTAAGCTGAACTGTTCCACCTTAACCTGTGCATCTGCCAAAGCGTCCGCAGCCTCGTCGTCTCTCGTGTGTAGAACCAGAGCGAGCAACACCCCGTACATATCACGTACCTTCAAACGTGAGTTGATCTTCGTCCGCCATGCCCTCCTTCTCCTTGCACGCCTTCACTAGGGTCTCTAGCAGGGCGTTGTCGCTGTTGTCTATCGCGTAGTCCCACACCGAAGCTCCCTTCCGGTTTGTCACTTCAACGCTGGCGCCGTGGCTGAAGAAGAAGTAGTCTACGTTTAGCCGTCGCCATAATCCTTCACGCACGCGTACATGCGTTCTCGCATGCATGCACGCATGTCGAAGAAGTCTCCGACATTGAAGCGGCGACGACTGTGGTGATGATTATGACGGTAATACAGATTACGAGTGTAGACAGATGATCTTCTGTTGATGATGAGTATGATGGTTATGATGATGATAATCGCAATCGTCATTGTGCCAGTTTATTATGATGAAATAGACGATAATAATGCTGGTGACGGTGATAACGACGGTGGCAGCGATGGTGATAAAGGAGCATATTATAATGACGATCATGATTGCGATAATGAATTGATGGTGGAAATCATGACGTTGATGGTGATAACGATTATGTCTATAATTGTAATAATTATTGTTATTGTGATAATAATGGTAGTAGTGATTTTGATAATAATGACGGTGAAGGGTTATGATGGCAATTATTATGATGGTGATGGTGTTGGCGCTGATAATTATACTGATGATGATGGTGATGGTATTTTTCATGGCAGTGATGATAGTGATTATGATGTTTTCAAATACTGTGGTTACAACGACGGTGGCAAGATTAAAGCTGGTTGTGCCAAATGGTACCTGACGAGTACTGCTACGGCTTCCTGGTTGTTTCTCTTGGTCGCGTGGATAAGCGCCGTGTTACCCATATCATCGGTGACATCGATGGAAGCGTTGTTGGTTAGCAACACCCTACCGTAGTAAACAGAACATAACTATTCCCTCTACTCGACTATCATGTTAACAGTTACACTCATGAATGTGCTTAATAATATAAGCCTAACACAATCCCTGCGAAATATGCCATTCAATCGGTAATATCTCTCTGATTCAATATAGTAGATAATATATATGGCTTCTCTGGGGAGAGAAGGTATTAATTAGGGTAGTCTGACTGAATGCTTATGCAACTGAAATGCTCAATAGCAATATAAAACTAATAGCTTAATTAATATTATATGTAATAGATTACTTCTAATTTTGCTATTTCTATATGTATAAAATATATATTTGCTTGTAACTGTTTAAACGGAATTTTTTTTCGTAAGAAGTAATCATAAGTACGATTAGTTTGATAATGTAATCGAATACGAGTTAAAGCTTAGCTTACTTACTTGGACAACATACACACACTCTCTTTCTCTCTCTTTCTCTCTCTCTCTCTCTCTCACACACACATACACACACATGCACACACAAAAACACACACACACACACACACACACACACACACACACACACACACACACACGTTGGTGTGTTCAATAATTGATAGATTGTGGAAGTTGGAAGTCCACACTCCATACTTGTTTGAACATGTTGCGTTGGACTATTGTTCCGCCAGAATCTGAGTCGCTTCGCATTACTGCTTGAATTCAATGTTTAGTTCAAAGTAAGCTTACATCTCACTGTCTAACAATATATTCCATATGAATCAAAAGACATGTTTGATGTTGTTAGTCAGGATCGAGACGAATTACATCGAATAATGCGACGACCGTTCTACAAAAAGACAAACAAATAACAGATACACCACCTGATGACGTCAGGTTTGTTCTCCATCGCCGCAAAATGCAGCGCTGTATGACCGGCATAGAATCGCGTGTTTATGTCTGGCAGCATCTGGCGCACTGTATCCTGGGAACAGGACGTGACATCAGAGTAGAAAAAAGTTGGGATTATTGCATGAATATAATCTTTTGGTCGATGACAAGACATGTATGCATGACAGCAAATTTCCTAAAGATACAGTTGTTAAACATATATGTATATACATATATACATACATACATATATGAGAAGAGGGAGAAAGCATGGCAGCTGGGCAGGCTAGCAGGCAGCCACCGAAGTTGTCTTGCAAGACATGCAACGGTACACACACACACGCACGCACGCACACACACACACACACACACACACACACACACACACACACACTCATATACACGCACACGTACACTGTTGGAGTTACAGCTAACGCAGCCGCCAGATGTCATCCCTATTTTTGGGCTAATTAATAGTTTTACGTGTATAATCAGTAATGTTTATATAGTATATATACTTTCGAAAACGATATTTAGTGATATCATATATACACAAAATAAAATGCAGAAAATGAAGAAATGGAACGAAAAAGGAATAACGAATGTTTTCATTTGTTTTTATGTTTTGTGCAACATGGTTCAGCATAAGTTTAATTTTGAATGTTTTAGTATAGTAGGCCTATTACTTGATAACAAGTGTATCCTTTCTTTAATTGTTATTTCAATGTCGGCCTGAGAGCCAGTGATCGTGTCTACCTTATATGGGTTGAGGCCGTCCTGATGGTCACAACCTCAAAGCATAATTTCTCCATGCAGTAGTGATGGACTTCAAAATGGCGGCCACCTCAGGACATCTGACGCCACTCACCTCGTTGTCCCAGCGTGCGGCCCACAGTGTCGGCGGCGTGTTCACGCTGCACCCGAGATCCACGAGGTACTTTGCAACATCCTTGTGGCCTGTCAACTCGGCAAGTATAGCAGCCGTCATGTGACGAGCTGGCTGCTTGTTTATACGTTCACGGAATGCCCTGGTAAGTAGAAACACAGGTGATGTAAGATGAAGACGCACGTATGACCGCAGGAACACCTGTGCCAGCTGGTATGTAAAGGCGAACACAAAAACATCTGGTTTCGCTTTATATACAATACATAAGTATGCTCTGTAACTCATTGGGTCGATGTTATTATTTCAGTTGCTCCCCTGATCAACATCCTGTCAGTTTCATATCGCAAACGTAGAGGTGTAGGATATAAACCTACTCGGATCCTTAAACATCAAGTAGACTATTAGATGTACTACTGGGTAAATGTTTCAAGGATGAAGCAGGACTGGGGTAATATGAATGGGAGTGGGACTACTACAGGGTAAATGCTTCGCAGCTAACACACGTATGAGACACGAGCTAAAGTAAGGAGACAAGCCCCCTCCCGCCCCCCTGCCCCATCTCTCTTTTAAGACACGAGCTAAAGTAAGGAGACAAGCCCCCCCCCCCCCCCGCCCCCTACCCCGTCCCCCCGCCCACCTCCTTCCGACCGTCCCCAGTCCAGGCGCCGTCCTCTCCCTTCCCCGTTCATTCATATTTCTGAATGGGCTTGTCTCCTTACTTTATATCGTGTCTTAAAAGAGAGGGGGGCCGGGGGGCCGGGGGGAGCTTGTCTCCTTACTTTAACTCGTGTCTCATACGTGTTTTAGCTGCGAAGCATTTACCCTGTAGTAGTCCCACTCCCATTCATATTACCCCAGTCCTGCTTCATCCTGGAAGCATTTACCCACTAGTTTTATTCCTTTACCCGAAAAGCCAACATATGTACATGCAATAGTTGCTGCATGACCTGAAATAATGTCAGTGACAGGCACTGGTTTGATCTAATTTGTCATTGCACATACAGCGAAAGTCGAAAGTTTGAAACATCGAAAACTCGAGTTTAGGGACGAAAATCAAATATCGACGATTTTGTGTATTCTAGGCTTGCTCTGGGCTTTCCAAAATGGTATAACTGTAGCTATTCCCAATCGCTGGATCAATTCGTATCACCGTAGTGTTTAGAAACCTCTTAGCCATTCATATTAGGAAGGGTACTGCCGTACCATTTCTGATATTTATTGTTATAGGTTATATTTCGTTGCTCCAGGAATTTGCTTTGGAAAAGAGAAATTCATTATTTGAACAACTTTGTGATGCCATCTCCCGGATAAATGTTAGCAAAATTCTCATTCTCGCTGTACGTTATTCACAAGACGGCGACACTGGACGCGCGATAATTCTTAACATAGCGAAAGTCGAAAGTTTGAAACATCGAAAACTCGAGTTAAGGGACGACAATAAAAAATCGACGACATTGCGTATTCTAGGCTTGCTCTGGGTTTTCCAAAATGATATAGCACATGTATGTAGCTATTCCCAATCGCAGGATCAATTCGTATAACCTTAGTGTTTAGGAAACTCTTAGCCATTCATATTAGGAAGGGTACTGCCGTACCCTTCCTGATTGTACAACGTGTACTCATAGTCATAAGCATCTAAGTTGTTTAATTGTATTTTCTTATATAGTGTCGTATCTCTCCCGGGGGACAGCTCAAATCACTTTACATCGCGTCGTGCTCTAGAAACGACCCAATAATTCGTGTTTTAAGTAAAATTCATACAGCAATAGCATTCGTGGTCGTCACTATCACGCTACGTCCACGGGTACACATCCTCGCGAGCCAGGGTTGTTGACTACGCAAACTAGAAAGGTAAATCCACTACGAAAACTGCATGATTTAGCCGAGTGGAATAAGTTTAGTAACTTCGCCAGTCGTGATTGCTTCATGAGTACAACATAGATATCCGCCCCTATTTGTAGACGAATAAATTATGTTTTGCAATTCCAGTATATAGATCCGCCGCCCAATTGCACGAGCAACTGAACGGTGGTGTGTATTCGAATATTTGCCTCTGTAATCCAAACACTACATGAAACACGACCAGCGTGTGACTAAAATCACCCAAAATTAGATCACATGACCGGAAGCCGACCACATTTATAGTGAGGGATTTCTTTGACCGGGCTAAAAAGAAACGTTTTTCGAAGGGATCTCCCAGGTTGGCTGGTACTGATACCAGCAGCAGCGACCCCTGGCGCGACAGGATGCTATCGAGTGATATGCAACTACAAACCTATGCAGAAACGCCTCCTTGCGGGGATCTTCGGCAATTCGATTTAGTAGACTCCGCAAAAGTCTCATGTCCTCAGTTTTTGCCAGGATATGCAGCGACGTTTTCTTTGAAGCAACCTGCAATGTTTTTGGACATTAATTTTTGTTTAACCTTTTATACCTTTTTATTTTCCACAGCGCGGCTTTTCGACAAGGGCATTGGTAAGAAAAGTGCTGGTTTTCTATAGTAATATTTAGCGCCATTTTAGCCTAAACAGAAGCCTATTTAAATACAATTAGACAGACAATTCTTCTTCTATTTTTCTTCATTTAAATTGCTAACAAAAAGATGTGATGTGATACTATAATATATTTGTAGAGTATCTGAAACATTCCCAGAGCAGAGCCATGGGAACAGTGAGGAACTGTTCGCAATATCACTTTCACATTATGTTGATACGTACGCATACCCAACTATACAACTTGTTACCTTTTCAACAATGACTTCGTATTGCGCCATAAGGAAATCGGCGTCGCCATGTTCGATACAGAAACTAGCGACCTGAAAGCGAAATGACAACCACGGTCACAACAATAATTGTAATTGATTCTGCAGTAAAATCGACAGGACGTACATCATACAGTGCGTAGGAATTCCTTTCGATGCATGACATATTATGTGAACATTACTGGTTTTACGTAATGTTCATGTCTGCATGAATCACGATGGCTAACGACGCTATTTAATTATTTTTAATGTTACGCTTATACGTCGTTGAAATAACTGCGTGGTATTATCACTGCTCAAAAGGTACTGCGCTGTTGTATTGCGTTGTTCACTCGTCAATGTTGAAAGACGGTTGACACACCAGCTTAAAATAAAAACATTAGGGAATACGTTCATTTTTTTAACTTTTGTATCGAGTTTAGATGCATGTTTTTAAAAATAGGCACAATTATATATATCAGATAGCATCATTACCTTATTGTGGCCGTTATCCAGCGCATAATGCAACACATTTTCCCCATTTTGTTTTAACTCTGGTGCGCTGAGTTTATATCCTGTCAGCTCTAATCCGACAAATATCCGAGCCACCGCCTCGGCATCGTCTCGCTGGGCGGCTTGGAAGAGATCCTGCGATCGGTGATGATAATTATCATGATTTGCACTTTTGCATTGCAATTGTAGCAAAACATGTATGTTTCGCTTGTGATATTCCACATCCAGTTTATTTATGGTTATAAATAGATAAATAAATTTCTAAATAAACATCCATCAATCAGTCAATAAATATATAAATAGATAAATAAATCAATAAATTAATCAATCAATCAATCAGTAAGTCAATAATTTACAACATATGCATACATACTAACAGTACGTAGACCACATACATAGTAATATACACATACACACACTAACACACAAACTAACACACAAACTAACACACACATACCAATACACACACATACACACGTGCACATACATACATACATACATTATGATACATACATACATACATACATACATACATACATACATACATACATACATACATACATACATACATACATACATACATACATACATACATACATACATACATACATACATGAGTACACAAACACACATAACCACACAAACACTGTGTTCTGTGAAACATACCTTGTTTGCTTGCTGTAGATCAAAGTGATCAGCATGGGTGGTCTTCATCGACGCTTTGCCTGTCGAAATAATGATAATATAAATCATTATTAATTATTTATTAAAGAGGGATTGGTTGTCATTCATATATTACTATGTTCCAAAATAAGCAATGCCATATTTAGAAACTTTGGCGTGTGTATGTATATATATATATATATATATATATATATATATATATATATATATATATATATATATAATAAGATAACCGATTGACATCGCGTATCACCACCTGAAAACCCTACGATGAGCATTAATTAGCGCTAGTGATGGTGAGAAACGGGGGACCGTATCACGCGTGCTAAATTCTCTACACGTTAATAAATGTTGTACACGATACTGGTTTAACAGGTCATACCAATGATATTGCTCTACGGATTTCACAGATCTTCGAAAGTATGTTCGTTTAATATATGTCGCCACGACAAGTCTGCTGAATTAGTACATTTTGGAAACGCGATTTGGCTATTATATAATACATTCACCGCTCCTGTATTTACTTGTGGGATTGGTTTCGATATGCTTTGGGATTGGCACACACCAACACAACCATGTTGTGTAGTATGGGAGTACTTTCCGTACGAATCGGATGCCCAAAGTGAGATAGTAATTGATTTTATTTTATTTGGGTATGAAATAAACAAAAATATTGGGTTACATATTTTTAGAAACCTGTAAGGCCCAAAATCCAAAATGGCCGCCGGCACTCATTTAAAATACAGACAATGGCATATATCTGGCATTACTTGAACAACTTCAATTATGTTAGACTCAATTTTATGGTTTTCAAACATGCCTGATGATCTGGAATATGTTTCAGGTCGATATTAGTCCACGGTCATGCAAGAAGGTCAAAGTAAAGGTAATCTTTGATTGGCTTCAAGTCGAAAGTCATGCAGTAAGGTCAAAATAAAGGTCAACATATGATGAACATTCAATACAATTATAATAATTAGCTCATGTTACATTTTATTTAAATTACAGCATACTACTAGAATACAAACATACAAACACCAAGGACGCACAGGTATATATATATATATATATATATATATATATATATATATATACAGAAATTAAGGTTCAAGGTCAAAATCTGAATACCAATAAGCAAATAGAAATAATTACCAATAATGAACTGTACTGCATGTCAAGCAACCTATTTACTGTTGTGCATAAACACCGTCAACATGTTGAATAAGATTAAATTTGGCCGAATATAAAAAAGGTTAAGGTTAGATTGTTTAAACATGCATATACAACACATATACCATGGAACATACCATGTTGAGCACTTAGTGAGTTAAATCATTGTTATACCATTTTCTGGTAGTGTCATCCTTGTTCATCCTCCTTCAACAGTCATACATCATCTTCATCTGATATCATCCTGTAGTCAGGAAAGTTGCAGCAAGCATAACATTGTGGTATTTGCAGAGAGCAATGCAGGTTGGTTGTTCTTCTTGCATGAGCAGTGACCCTTGCAAGATGTCTTACAACCACATTTCCAAGACGGCAACTGGTGCTGGTTTGTGGAGACACCGGACTAGTACATACTCGTCTCCGGCAAACATCCATCCATATTCCTCTTAGGGCAGTAGCCATGGTGCAGGTGTCGTATAGCGTGTGTCCATCATAGCCACAAAGTTGGTGCGTAAGATATGGGGCATCAGTGTTGTTCTGGACGGAAGAAGCTTCTCGCTCTCTAGATTCCTGGACCTGAACAGTTCCCAACGCAGAACTGGTATGGCAGTAGCACCCCCGGAGCTGTATTCCGATCAAACCAACTTTTCGATGGGCTGCACGTTTTTTCATTTCATTTGTCATCGTTCCCACAGACAAATCATCCATCATACATGCTGTTGAGTAGGCAAATCCCATTCGGACTGAGAGACACAGACACCAACCGAGGCAATCATCCACGTATACAAACACCAGTCCAGGCACCAGATGACTTCAACCTCATGTTATCATCATTGACAGTAAGGCTGTAGATCAATGATGTACGAAAAGGTCCATGCATGAAGAAGATAATCAGTTTCAAGGATGCCTTTGTCAAGAGAAATACAAGGATGGTGAAACCGTACGGCGAGGAACGCATCATATTTGCCTGCTATGACATCGCTCAATCACTGAAATAGAAGACGAGGGCCAAGCGAGCACAGGGAAAGGAGATGGAGTTTGCGATCCATGACGATATAGACATTGCTAAGATTACCCGCAAAGAGCTGTTCTCTGC
Organism: Oasisia sp. SBJ-2009; assembly: GCA_964017155.1. Lineage (NCBI taxonomy): Eukaryota > Metazoa > Annelida > Polychaeta > Sabellida > Siboglinidae > Oasisia > Oasisia sp. SBJ-2009. Next base: position 46,269,842 of record OZ024860.1, on the reverse strand, counting down.
CTCAAAGACAAAGGCGCTCCTCACCAACATTCTTGGCAATGCCGTACTAGAGGAATACAAAGGATCGAAGAAAAGAAAAAGGTGGTGGTCGTGAAAGGTAATGTACCACAGTTCAGATCAATCAACCCAACTCCTTGGTTGAGTCGATGTCCACTCACAATCATGAGGAGGCTGACACCATGATTCCGTTGCATGTATTTGATGCCATCGGTGACTCCACTCTGAGAGACATAGATGTGTGGTCACCTGATACTGACGTACCGATCTTGCAGATGGACCTTGTAGCTAATCGATGACTTGGTGCATTCAATAAGCTCAATTTCCTCACTGGAAAAGGAGACAAGTATCGATCGATCAACATTCATGAGCGTGTGAGTGTCATTGTGCGAGAGAAGTGTCAAGGTCTGATTTGTTTTCATAACTTCACAGGCGTAGATTGGGTAGGGAAATGTGTTGGCATCTTAGAGAAGAGTTGGATTACTTCGTACCTATCCTTGCCCTATAATGACCCCATAGTCTCTGCCTTCCAGCACCTTGGCGAAGGGGTGCTCACAAGCCACGAGGTTGTGGACGGTCAGCTGCTCGAAGAAGTGCGGCCCATCGAGAAGTTTGTATGATCAGTATACAGCTCCGGGGGGTGCAACTACCACACCAGCTTTGCGTTGGGAAATGTTCAGGTCAAGGAATCTGGAGGGCGAGTAGGCTCCTTCGACCAGAGCAACACTGATTCCCCATATCTTACACACCAACATTGTGGGTATGATGGACAAGAGCTATACAACACCTCACCCATGTATCCTGCCCTTAGAGGAAATGGATGGATGCTTGCCGATGACGAGTATGTCCTAGTCCGGTGTCCCTACAAATCAGCACCAGTTGCCGTCTTGGAACTGATCAAATATGATTGCAAGACGTCGTGCAAGGGTCACTGCTCATGCAAGAAGAAGAACAAACCTGCACTGCTCTCTGCAAATGCAAAGATAGTGTATAACTGTTGCAGGAGTGCGAACAAGGATGACACTATCAGAAGATTGTGTACCACAGATTTAACACACTAAGTGTTCAACCTGGCATGTTCCATGATTGATAGATGTGTTGTGTTTTATAATATGATGTACGCTTGAAGAATCTAACCTTTAAATAAGTTATATTCGCGCAAACGTAATCTTATTCAATGTGTTGTCTGTGTGTCTCCCTGTTGATGTTTTAGGACAAACATTAAACAGGTTTCTTGATATGCAGTGCAGCTCACTATAGGTAATTACTTCTATTTGCTTATTTGTATTCAGATTTTGATCTGAACTTCTGTATATACATACATGTGCCTCATTTGTGTTTATACGTTTGTATTCTAGTATTATGCTGTAATAAAACAAATTGTAATATGACCTCATTGTTATAATTTGATTTTATTGAATGTTCATCATATGTTGACCTCTATTTTGACCTATGAGATTGACCTCCAGTCGACTTGAAACCTGTCAAAGACGACCTTTATGACCTTGACCTACTATCGACCTAACACATATTCTAGGTTATCAGGCATGTTTGAAAATCATAAGATAGAGTCTAACATCATTGAAGTTGGTCAAGTAGTTCCAGAGATATGCCATTTTCTGTATGTTACATGAGTGACGACGGCCATCTTGGATTCTGTAGCCCAAGATTTTTGTTTATTTCATACCCAAAATAAGTCAAATCAATCACTATCTCACTTTGAGCATCCGATTCCTACGGGACTCTAAAATCCATACATGGCGATCTGCACTAATACATATCTTGTCACTTATTGTGTACAGTAGATCAATTATGGATCTGCAAAGTCGAACGTCACAATTCCTAACTTATTTTGAGCCACAAAGAGACATTGCACATGCGCAGGCAGGCTTATATAAACCTACTCCGCTAGGGTGAACATACAAATCAGACGGATCTCACCTGCGTAGCTATGAAGTCCAGAACGAGTGTCCGCGTAGGTAGATTCTGCTGCGCCGATCCTACGGTCTCTGCCATGATTCCTCCGTCTGGCAATGTTTCACGTTGTCTTGTCTGTTGCTATACAATTACCGCGAATTCGATGCCTTGTCTCAACTTGTTGCAACGCTCGTTGTTATATATATATATATATATATATATATATATATATATATATATATATATATATACATACTGTTTGACGTGCCGCTGTAACTACCGAATCGCGACAGAGCGTGACCGTTATGGTCACGTGGCGTATGGTGCTGCGGTGGTTAGTCTAATAAAACAACAACGGCAGGTCTATGTATGTATTTGTATATGTGTGATTGTGTGTATATGTATGTGTGTATGTACATAAATATATATATATATAATAGTTTGTCTGGCAGTCATAGATATTTAAATGGATACATAAAATATGCAATGAACATATGCTAAAAATACAATGAAATAATATATAATTTAAGACATTAGCGTAAATATAATTATATTGTATAAAATATGTATCTATAAAATGAATTTTTAAATGTTAAAACATATTTTCTGTGATTATTTGACTAAACATTAAAATAAATGGATATAGACATTTATCAAAGGCATTACAATATATATATGGGTGTATGCGTATATGTGTACGAATCATGTATGCAAAGACATATATATATATATATATATATATATATATATATATATATATATATATATATATATATATATATATATACATATATATATATATATACATATATATATATATATATATATATATATATATATATATATATATATATATATATATATATATATATATATATATATATATTGGCTCTGGCTCTGGCTCTGAGTTCGAACTGATAGTGACGAACACCATGTTCAAGCAGAAGGATGAACGCAAGACCACCTGGATGCATCCTCTTTCCAGACACTAGCATACGATCGACTTCATCATCACGAGGTGTCGGAATAAGATGGACATCCACAGTACCCGAGACATGGGTGGAGCAAACTGCTGGACCGATCACCAGATGCTGAGGTCAAAAGTGGATTTCAGAATACGACAAAATCACAGCAGGCAAGGGACAAGTAAGCCGACCAAGCTCAACACTGCAAAACTAAGTACCACCAGCCATAGGGAGAGTTTTGAGCAGGAGATGGACAGTGCTCTCGCCCAAATGGAGGAGAAGGAAAATTCAACACCTGACGAGGAATGGGCAGCTCTGCACCAAGTCGTATACACCACACCCAAGACATATCTTGGCAAGCCAGACAGAAAACACCAGGACTGGCTCGACCCCAACGACCAGGAGCTACAGACTCTTGTGAGCAGACGAGACCAAGCCCACCAGAGAGTGTTGCAAACCAGGAGCACTAGATCCACCACTGCAGCATATAAAGATGCCTGCAGACTGCTACAAAAACGCACCCGTGCACTGAAGTCGTCAGACTGGTGGTAAAGGAAGGCAGTGGAGCTGCAGAGAGCTACTGACAGTAATAACATGAAGGTCTTCTACAATGGATTGAAGGAAGTGTGGGGACCCAAAAAGAAGGGACCTTTTCAACGGAAATGAACAGATGGAATGGAGACCTTCTCTGACAGCAAGAGAGTTGTGGCAAGATGGAGTGAACACTTCCAGAAGATACTCAACGTCCCAGACCGGCCTGACGACATAGATCACGAAGCTTTGGACAACATCCCGCAGCGCATTACCAAGACAAGCCTCGATGAGATTCCAACTATGGATGAGATGGCTAAAGCAATCGCCGGCCTGAAAGATGGCAAAGCACCTGGAGGAGATGGAATTCTTGCAGAAGTGTGGAAGCACGCAGGAGACAATATGTTCAATAGACTGCACCAACTAATCACCTATGCCTGGGAGGTGGATGCTGTACCACAAGCATGGAAGGTTGCCAGCATAGTAACCATCTACAACAAAGGTGATCGAACAGACAGTGGGAACTATAGAGGAATCTCTCTTCTTTCCATAGCAGGCAAGATCTTCGCCAGGATCCTCCTCAACAGACTATCTACCCACATAACACCAGAGGTAGTTCCGGAGACACAATGTGGCTTCAGAGGTAACCGGGGCACCGTGGATATGATATTTTGTCTCCGATAACTACAAGAAAAGTACATTGAGCAGGAACGACCACTGTGCATGGTATTTGTCGACTTCAGTAAGGCGTTCGAGACAGTTGGGAGGACCGGGCTATGGCAGCTACTGAGGAAGTATGGCTGCCCAGAGAAGTTCACAACTATGATCGAGGCACTACATACTGGAATGATGGCGAATGTTAGTGTTGGAGGGGAAGTCTCAGAATCGTTCAGTGTCATAAATGGGATCAGGCAAGGTTGTGTACTGGCCCCCACACTCTTCTCCATCTTCCTATCAGCAATGCTCGACGACGCTTTCCGAGACATGGGGGATGGCGTCTACATACAGTCCAGACAGAGCGCTGACCTATTCAACGTCGCACACTTCAGAGCGAAGACCAAGACTACTCGTATACTGATGAGAGAGCTGCTATTCGCAGATGACAGTGCACTGGTTGCACACTATGCTGAAGAGATGCAAAACAATTGTGGATGCTTTCTCCAATGCGTCAAAGAAGTTCGGCCTGAAGATTAACATCAAAAAGACCGATGTGCTGTACCAACCCAATTGTACAAGAACCCGAGCGGAGGATATCATGGTTGATGGAAACAAGCTGAACTCTGTTCTGGAATTCACCTACCTCGGAAGCACTATATCAAGTGTTGGAGGCATTGACGATGAAATACAGAGGAGGATGGCCAAGGCTAGTGCATATTTCGGCCGACTACGCCAGAGACTCTGCAACAACCACCATGTGTCCATGCGGGTTAAAGGCAAGATGTACCGTGCAATCGTGCAGTCCACCCTCCTATACGGAGCCGAGGCTTGGACAGTGTAAAAAAGCTGCATGCCTTCATGATAAGACATCTGCGTTCGATCATGAGGGTAACCTGGATGAACAAAGTGACAAAAAAGGAAATACTCCAACGGACAGGACTGCCATCCATGGAAGATCTTCTGATCAGAAAGAATCTCCGGTGGACTGGACACATCTTGAGGATGTCAACAGACAGGCTACCAAAGCAGGCTATATACTCTCAACTGTCTTCTGGTCACAAAAAGAGAGAGCGCCCTCTTCTCCGGTTCTAGGATACCATCAAGAGAAACCTGAAGCTGAGAGACATAAAGATCGACTCATGGACATCACTCTCACAGCAGAGAGATAAATGGAGAGCAACAGTCAAGTGATGGAAGCAGTCTTTGTCGCTTCGCGACCGACAGCATGATGATGCTGATATATGTACATACACACATATACACACACATTCATATACATACATATACGCACACAAACACACACACATATATACACACATACATAGACCTGGCGTTGTATATATATATATATATATATATATATATATATATATATATATATATATTTATATATATATATATATATATGTGTGTGTGTTTATATATATATATATATATAATATATATATATATACATATATATATATATATATATATATATATATATATATATATATATACATATATATATATATACATATATATATATATATATATATATATATATATATATATATATATATATATATATATATATAATATATATATGTATGGGTGTATGCTTATATGTGTGTGAATCATGTATGCAAAGAAAAAATATGGTAATGCCTTAAATTAAATTAATTACTTACAGGTCAACGAAGGCACGTATAGTAGAATTCTTCTTAATGGAACCGTATTGGGTTTGGTCAACTCTCTCTCTCTCTCTCTCTCTCTATATATATATATATATATATATATATACATATATATATATATATGTATATATATATGTATATATATATATACATATATATATATTATATATATATATATATATATATATATATATATATATATATATATATATATATATACATATATATATATAGAGAGAGAGAGAGAGATTATGTTCTCCTTTTACTTTGATGATAAAATATATCTGGTTGTGATCACTACACCCCAGTGGCTCACATATCCTGACATTACCAATAAATTCCTTCTGTGAGCTCAAAACTATTTCCAACACGTTCTCACCCCTGGTTGGTTCTAACACATGTTGAGTAAGGAAACTGTCTTTAAAAACTGTTGATCTTCACTTATATATATATATATATATATATATATATATATATATATATATATATATATATATACATATATATATATATATATATATATAGGTACATATACACATAAATACATATGCAAATGTACAAATGCATACACACACTCATATATATATAATATATATTTATCCTTGATAGGGTCGAAGAAACTTCCTCCGCTTTGTAGGTGTCCGATGAAGTCAACTTTAGCAGCTTAGCCCAAAACTTCTGCTCGGAGCAGGTACATCTCGACTTCCATGGGGCGGGAACACCAGAAGTCGGGGAGTAGAGCCTATTCGTATCTGCGACGGGGACAGGATTAGTGAAGTTCCTGGCAGCAGAATGGACGCGCTGATCTGACTCATCACACTTCTTCACCTCGGCCTTCTCCAGCTCGCGATGTCTCCCCGCTCTTGGGCAGTCTGGATCGTTGATGATGTCGACCATCTCGAGGGTCTTTTCATAAAGCTGTGCCTGTATGGAGGTTGTGGATAAGGAGCGAGGATGGAGCGTTGCAAATGCGTCTAAATGAATGTGGATTAACAACACTAGAAACCAGGAGACTGCGAAGAGATCAGATAGAAGTTTTAAAATATTGAATGGGTAGGAAAATATTGACAGAAATATTCTTTTCTCGGTTAAGGAAGAGAGAAGGACTAGAGGACATGGAATTACATTAGCAAAGAAGCAGTGTAGATTAGATATTAGAAAATTTTCATTTTCACAAAGAACAGTAAATGAATGGAACAGATTATCGGCTGATTGTGTAGGTGCTAGTAGTGTTAATATGTTTAAACATAAAATTGACATCTACCTAAGAAGGGCGGGGTACATTTAGATAGATAGGTTGGACTCTCGATAAGCCAAAGGGCTTCCTTGTCCACCTGCCATCAAGAATTGATTCTCTATGTGGCAATCTTGTTAAATCTTGTTAAACCGGTGTGATCCTGTGTTACCAAACATACTGGTTGATCTTCTGGACCGTGGTGATCATGAAGAGGAAGAAGCGGAAGAGGAGGAGGAGGAAAACGAGGACGAGTTTGACGATTTCAGTGAAAGCGACGGTGAATGATGATCTAACAATTATCATCTTGACGCCCATGAGGGTTGAGGCGCGGCAGCTCAGAAAAGACCATTTTAGCTTGCTGTTTACCTAGATCAGTAAATGAGTTTGTAAACGAACTTAGTGGAATTTCTTTATTCACACTACCTTGAATTCATCTCCATATTAACATTTGGTCGCAAAAAACAACACGATATTTCGTAAATGGATGCCCTCAAAATCCCTCTCAACTTACTTTCAATATTGGCTGAGATACAGCGAAAAGTAACATTTTCGGTAATGCTGGCACTTAAGAATTTGCATAGCATGCTAAGGACACACGTTGTTAATTCAAGAATGGTCCTTTAATGAAACTTGGGTCTGGAGACCTTATGTGTGCAGTTATGTGCCATATTGGCCGATATAACGTGAAAAATTGATTTATCAATAATGGCGGACTTAATTTGCATATTAAGCTGTCGTAGACACTTGTGATCATGTCAGCAACAGTTTTATCAAGGTCGCTGACCTTCATAAAATCTTATTTTGTCAGTTATCTGCAATATTGGCTGAGATGTTGAAAAAAGAATAGCTTGTTTAATAATGGCGGCACTAATTTGCATAAAAACGATAGGTGGGACATTTTGCTGACTTGTTAACATAGAAAACCGTTTTCTACGTATTTTTTCCGATCTTGTGATACCAATTAAAGGTATATTTTCGGGGATGCGTGGTACCCCCCTAGTCCCACTCGACTAAGAATCCTGTTATTGTTTGTACGACTGATTTTATGTTTGTATTTACGAAAGTAGGCGGATCCCGTTTTTCACATGGGACTTGTTTATTGTTATTGCCCCGGTGAGTAACTGGCGGCTTGGGCAACGTTGTCAGACGATAAGTTGAAATGATTGGAATATTCCGCCGCACCTCCCTGTGCCGAAGGATTCCATGAAGTTCCGCGTGAAGAGTCAGTGACAAGTGGAGCGGCGTTTGCCGTCACTTAGCAGGCCGGCCGTGGATTGACCGCCTCGTGCACAGTTTTATCAAGTCTGGCAAGTCGCCGTGCTCACGATACCTTTGTTATCACCTCTTCTCCATACAGATTGCTTTTCGGTTTCCTCGCTTGTTTTCAGCCCCTCGCGCACTGCTGCATGCCATGTACTGCGATCTATGTTAGCTCTCTCCAATCCATGTTGTATCGATGCTGGATGCCTTCATATGGCGTCGATATAGATCCTTGAAACGAAACATCGTGCTACCCGTGGGTCAGGATCGTACGTCAAGTTCACTAGTAAGGATGTCTTCAGGGATTCTACCATCCTCCGTGTCATACACTCCAAGTAAGGTAAGTTAAATGGGTTGCGACGACGTTCCTGCCTTGAGTATGCTGTCCGTGTGTCACTGCTGTACAACAGCATTTTGATGACACGGGCTTTCTATACTTGAACCCTTGTGTTCAATGTGAGTGCGCCGCTTCCACCCTCATCGATATCCTGGATATTGCAAAAGAACTTTGTCTATACGTTCGTTGATCTCACCTTCAATGGAAAAGTTGCTCATTAGTGATAGTTGAGCCCAAGTAAGAGAAGTCGTGGACATCCTTTAGGGCGTTGACGTTGATGGACGGAGCAGTACAAATATCCGGGCCTATGACGCTATTCTTCTTACTGCTGAACTGTAAAAAAAATTTGCTTTATCAGCAATTGGGTCAGGCATTCCCTAGTGCCTTTCTGTTGATTGGGATATAAGCGCCGCATTACTAGCTAAAAGAAGTTTTTGAATGAGCCATTAGCGGATCTTGATAATTGCTTCCAGATGGGCCAGTACGTATGTCTCTGTTACAGCAATGGAATCCGTTATTCTTGCAGTAAAACCACGTGACTTACCAAACAAACTGCTCACTTGAGTCCCAAGTGCAAGGCCTGACGGGATATGTGGTACGGGTGATATGAGAGTCACACCGGCTGTGCACGTCCCCAGCGCTATCGTGCTGTCGAGTATACATATTGATGAGCTTGGAAAACGGAGAGAATGAATGCTATTGTAAATACGTACGATGTATGTTCATCTTCTTCAAAAACTTGTCTTGAACTTGGTTTTTGTGGGTGCAATTTCGCTAAATGTCTTTAAGGTACACTGATCACAAATATTACTTTGAATGTACCAAAAAGGTACATTCGTGTGCATTCGTGCGTGCATGTGCTTTTGTTAAATAAATAAATATGATATAAATAATATATATATATATATATATATATATATATATATATATATATATATATATATATATATATATATATATTATATATATATATATATATATATATATATATATATATATATATATATATATAACATTTCATACATAAAACACATTCATTTCGCATTGTCAAACAAGCTAATGGCAACAGGAATAAAGGATGACTTTTTCGGTTAGCTTTGCACGCGGGACACCTAAAACGACGTCCCGACGGCATAGTGTGTAACACTGAATACAGGATATGACTAAAATAGAGCGAGTCTTCCTAAGAACTTGTTTATTTGCAGAATGTAGTTATATATCTCTGCGGGCCTCCAATTATTTTCGAGCTGATACGTACACTCCTTTCTAAGCTGTAGCTGTTCTTTCCACTGAGATTGAAATACCAGCAGACAAATGAAAAGAACGCCCTCGATAAAAGATGTAAATGTAAATTGGTTTTATCGACAGAAAATTAATTTAGTTTTCTTAAAAAAATACAGGTGCGTCTGACATTTCTTGACAATGATTCCAGTGTTGTCATTCCATCTAAGTTTGTTATCAAACACTGTACCTAAGTATTTGTATTTGTTGACATTTTCAGCCTCCTGATCATGAACTGTGTTTTGTCCGGACTTTGAATGTGTTTTCTAAAATATATTACTAACTCCTTGATCTTACATACATTGAACTTTAAATACGATTCATTACACCACTCCACAAAATTGTGTAGTGCCTGACCATGGTTTTGTTGTGAACCACAGAAAAGTGAAAGTAAGGCACTGTCATCAGTAAATGCACTTCTATAACTGTCAGTGTACAGGATATATAGTAGGTTGAGAGACAACAATCCTGGGGTGAGCATGTGTGAGTCAACCGCATATCAGAACATTTCCCATTCACAAAAACACACTGACGGCGACAAGACAAGAAATAAACGATCCAAGCAACAAGCTAGTTTCCAAGTTTGAAATCATAAATGAGTTTATGGGCTCTTATGAGGCTGCATTAAATTAAAAGCCGATGAGAAATCGGCAAAGAGAATCTTGGCATGTGCAATTGGTTTCTCAAGTTGTGTATATACTTTGTCCAGAATGAATAACTTTGCATCACCAACACCTCTTCCAGCCCGATAAGTCTCGGTAATTGGAACAATCAATTATTTGACTTGCTTTTCCATTGTTTTCATAACAAGATATGTTAGAGCAACTGGTCTGTAGTCGTTTAGCTGTTTTGGGTTGTGTACCTTTGGAGTGGGAATAACAGTGGACGTTTTCCAAGCAGTGGGGATGATAGCGGTGTCTAGAGAGGTCTGAAAGTGATGTCGAAAGACGGCACTAAGTTGATCAGCACAACACGTAAGAGTCCTACCACAGCTATGTCTCAGTAAAAGCAAGCAAACACGCCTGGCTGTACTCGTGCATATAATTCACATTTGCTTACAATTCGTCCATTTGTGGCAGAAGCGAACGGACGTTCAAATAGGATTACAGTGAGGAGAGGTAGTCTGTAGCATTTCATCTATTTGCGTTTCTGTCTGACCCGTCTTTGTTTCGTCGTTTTCTCTTCTTGTGCTGCTTATTGTCTGTGGTATTCAGTTCCGAACGTACCATTTCGGGAGGGAAATCGGAATGTAGCAAATGTTCAGCAGCACTGGAGCGTCGCAGGCTAAACAGGTACACACGGCCATATTGAAGACTAACATGATCGCCATGTTGTTTTCCGCACCCCGGCTTAAGAGGGTATGAAATTGTCAGTGCATACGCACATACCAATATCAGTAATGTCCGCGCATCCATTCTGGTATACTCTAAACACTCAGGAGTCACTGTGCCAACTCAGACGATGAATAAACTAAAAATTACGCAGTAAAATGTTCAACACAATTGCCCGTTTTCACAGTATGTCGCCACTAGAGCACCACCAATATGGCTGAGTACTCGTTGTATGTGCAAACATTTTCTATTTGAGGGTAAGAATAAACATAATACGAATACTTAATAGTTAACTTCGCACAGGAAATTGTACTTCATCTGCCTGTGTGAAGCGGTTACAAATATTAAAATAAAACGTATATACAACAAATATAAAATGTGTCACTGTAAAACAATACTCTCATTCATCCATGCTTGTATCCCCAGTTCTTCCTTCCTGTTGATTAAAGACTCTGATCGCTGAAGGTATAAACGAACCAGCGTATCTTGTCGTTGCGGTCCTGAGCACTCTAAAACGTCCGCTGACGTTCAATAACAGCCAGAAGCAAGTTCACAAGTGCACATGTTATAACTATCCATAATTTAGACTACATAGGCACTTCATGTTACCCAAACGAGGTCATCCTTAGAGTCGGGCAGCGGTAAACACGTCCATCTACCGCGATGGACGGACGTCCGACGGAGAAGAACAAACAAGAACGGCTAACATGGAACCACAGCTTGGGTTACGGTAAGAGGGGGCAAAGACATCCTGTAACCAGATGTGGTGTAGTCAATTGGCGCGCATCTAGGCGGTAAAAAACAGAATACATTTGTTTATATGAAATCATCTAGTTATATAAATGATCGTACTTTGTTGCACTAAGCTTGAGCGTATAATATATATGTGTGTGTGTGTGTGTGTGTGTGTGTGTGTGTGTGTGTGTGTGTGTGTGTGTGTGTGTGTGTGTGTGTGTGTGTGTGTGTGTGTGTGTGTGTGTGTGTGTGTGTGTGTGTATATATTGCTATGTCTGCTACAGCGTATACAACAGTTAAATTTCTAATGTGTCTATATTTAAAGATTTTCGTCTTAGTCCAGTCACTAAATATAAATACACCACTTACACGGCGGATTATATGATTATGAAACATATTCTGAACTCTAATCTGAACATGTTAAAAAACGACTGTATTGAAATTATAGATTGTATAAGGTAAACATTTTGGCTTCATTAACAACACAAATCAGCAGCTTCCTCTTTCTTAGTCAGTCTGGGTATATGTATATGTATATGTATATATAATATATATATATACATATATACATATAATATATATATATATATATATATATATATATATATATATATATATATATATATATATATATGAAGTATATTGTTTGGTTTTCTAATAACTATTTACTTTATATATATATATATATATATATATATATATATATATATATATATGTGAAGTATATTGTTTGGTTTTCTAATAACTATTTACTTTATATATATATATATATATATATATATACATATTTTATACATATACATATACACAGACTGACCGAGAAAGAGCAAGCTTCTGTATTTGTGTTGTTAATGATGCCAAAATGTTTATCTTATAATCATATCCCCAAGAATATATCGATGGCAAAAACCTTGAGTACAGCAGAAACACCTAGTAAATGTATTGAAATGTAGTAAACAAATCACACTCTTAAGGAACACGAGAACTGTCGTTTTTCTCGGGTTTAGCGAGAGCGTCACTTGAAGCACGGCATGACTCATTGGTGTACACACTTCACACTTGAAAGCAGTGCTTTGATATGACCTCCTTCAAACCGTCTGTTGTGTGTGTGTGTGTGTGTGTGTGTGTGTGTGTGTGTGTGTGTGTGTGTGTGTGTGTGTGTGTGTGTGTGTGTGTGTGTGTGTGTGTGTGTGTGTGTGTGTGTGTGTGTGTGTGTGTGTGTGTGTGTGTGTGTGTGTGTGTGTGTGTGTGTGTGTGTGTGTGTGTGTGTGTGTGTGTGTGTGTGTGTGTGTGTGTGTCTCAGTTCTCAAGTTGTATACTCCAAACAGCCCACCCAAACTTGGGCTAACGCAGGAGTTTGTGTGTGTGTGTGTGTGTGTGTGTGTGTGTGTGTGTGTGTGCGCGCGCGCGCGTGCGTGCATCTGAGCTTATGTGTGAGTCTGCATTACGTGTGTACATGCGCATGCGCCAATTCTCTGGCACTTGAATTCGGCATGTCTCCGTCCCTTAACTAGTTAGACACACAGAACGCCTTCACCTCTCCCTTCGGCTACTTTCTTAATCACTCGAAGCACTGTCAAATCCCACACATATTAGATTTATTATTTGCAATGAATTGTCTTGTTCTAAACATGCACGTACATCTCTTCGTTAACGTATATCACTTTGTGTTCCTTCCAGTAGACTCACATAGGATGGAAGGCACCACTTAATCCTTACCCCACTGTAATCATATCTTCTCTACCTCTAGCGATCATCTACCTTACCTTTTCCGTCTCCGTCTCCGTCTCCGTCTCCGTCTCACTCTCCGTCTCCGTCTCCGTCACCGTCACCGTCACCGTCACCGCCACCGTCACCGTCACCGTCACCGTCACCGTCACCGTCACCGTCTCCGTCTCCGTCACCGTCTCCGTTTCCGTCACCGTCTCCGTCACCGTCTCCGTCTCCGTCACCGTCACCGTCTCCGTCACCGCCTCCGTCACCGTCTCCGTCTCCGTCACCGTCTCCGTCACCGTCACCGTCACCGTCTCCGTCACCGTCACCGTCTCCGTCACCGTCTCCGTCACCGTCACCGTCACCGCCTCCGTCACCGTCTCCGTCTCCGTCACCGTCTCCGTCTCCGTCACCGTCTCCGTCACCGTCTCCGTCACCGTCTCCGTCACCGTCACCGTCACCGTCACCGTCACCGTCACCGTCTCCGTCACCGCCTCCGCCTCCGTCTCTCCCTGGCGGAGTAACTAGTCACTTGACCGCTATCTAGAGCCACGAAATGCAATAGGGCCTGTAAGTCGGTCAAAATACATGGCGAGACTCCGCGCGACTGGAGCTGATTTGGGGACTGGTCACAAGAATGATATTCGATGGATGACAGTTGTAACTTCCGACTGATGAATACTAGGAAAATCAGGACATAAATATCTTGTATGATACCTTTCTTATCTTAATTGTCCGATTTAATATTGAGTTTACCACACTATCATAGACATGGCGATTTATGTAGTGCAGATAATAGACACTCCCAACAAATTTAGGACGTATGTGTCTTTTACGGGATTTGCATTCTACATAGCTGTACGTTGTGGTTTCGATAAGCACTTATATCTGACAAGTTGTCTAAATGCACATAATCATAACACATGTATACGTTTGCCCCAAACAGGATGTACTGCGCGAAAAATGACACTTTTCATTATTATTGAAGATCGCCAAACACAAGTAATAGCCGGCGATGCCATGGCAACCACCATAATAATCGATTAAAATTCATGATTTCCGTGAGCATTGTCACCGGCAAAGTGTTCCATTGCTTCTGCTTGTAATACTCCTTCGTACAGTATAACTGAAATAGTTAGACTGGAACAGTTCAATTATTACAACCAAAAACAAAACGAAGTCCTATATGTTAACATGGAGAATATGGACTTTCTGCCCCCAACTGCCCCCAGCCTCGTTTTCGCGCGCGAGACTTGCACGCCCTATTGTCACTAAGATAGTGATGTGGACACTATGCTCCGGTATGCAACAACAATTTCGGTAACATAAACTAGAATACGTTTCTCATTTTTGCGACGAATGAAATCGGATTAATACAGGTTGACGCTTTACACTTTCTATCGCAGTTACGCTGTAGTTACGATATAACTGACATATCTCCAACAATGGTAAGACTTATATGTAATCGTTTAGATGCATATGCCACAGAAGACACCTTTTAATGCGTATCTATATGACACATCCGGTTTCTTCACAGCATCTCTCGATGGCAATTGGTTGGAAAGACACGTGGTCGAGCGACAGAATGACGTCACCTACTGCCACGTGACTCTGCCTGACTCTTACTGGACTGAGACGAAACGAGTCTTTAAGATATCGTGGAGCCTGGTATGCTAACACCAGACACATTTATATTGTTTGTTTAAGTATCGAAACATTTTGTTTATGCATTATGTATTATGAATCTTGTACCAATGTCCCCAATAGAAAAATGTTATTCAATACTATAAAAGTAACAATAGCCCGGTGTATTCATGCTTTTTAGACGCGTCAAAAGCATTCGACAGAGTCAACCATTGGACGCTTTTTAGAAAATTGCTTAACCGAGGTGTGCCTGTTATACTTGTACGTATTCTGTTGTATTGGTACAGAACCCAAACATTCTGTGTCAAATGGGGTTGTACAACATCAGAGTTTTTTAATGTTTCGAATGGTGTTCGACAAGGTGGGATTTTGTCCCCATATTTATTTATCGTATACATTGATGATCTGAGCAATATGCTAAATAGTGCTGGTACAGGTTGTCATATACACAACTACTGCACTAACCATGTGTTCTATGCCGATGACATATGTGTTATTGCTCCCAGTCCTAGTGGGCTTCAGCGTTTGCTGAACATATGTGCACAGTTTGGCTTTGAAAATGATGTTGAATATAACCCTATCAAGTCATTATGTATGGTCTTCAAACCACGTGGTTTTAACCTGAAATGTCCAGATATGTATATGAACCTAAACAAGCTTGCATATGTCAAAGAAGCAAAATATTTAGGTGTGATAATATGCAATGACCTGAAAGATGACGGAGATATTTTAAGACATCTACGTAATTTTTATGCTAGGTCAAATAGCATTATCAGAAAATTTCACCACTGTTCCGTGGGTGTTAGACTACATCTGTTTCATGCGTATTGTTGTACAACTTATTGTTGCCAATTATGGGTTAACTTTAATAAGGGCTCTTATTTGAAAGCTAAAGTTGCCTACAACAATATGCATAGACGGATTTTGGGATATAGCCGACGGGACAGCGCGAGTGGCATGTTTGCTAATAATGGTATTGATACATTTGACGCCCTATTGCGTAAGAGCATTTATGGTTTTAAAAGACGCATTTTTAACATAAATAATGACTTGATTAGGGTTATGTACAATTGCTTTGAAATAGTAAATGGCCCAATGTGGATTAGCTGGGCCAATTCATTGTACACAATAAATCTGTAAGATAGTCATCATGTCTAGCATATAACTTTATTATTTATTTATTATATACATATATTTTTAAAGTCAATAAGTTGTTTATATAACTTACTTTTCAAAAGGTGTTTATTTACATGAACTAATTGCATATTTATTTTACAATTACATCCTGTATATTGCTCATTATTTTATCTGTTTTTCTACAATTTTACATTATCTAACTTATAACCTTATTTTTTTTTTTATCTAATAATTTTTTAACATATTGGATCTTTAACAGGCTATTTAGATGTTTTAATGTATGTACCAATTGTATATGGGTTTTTACCTGAAATAAATGTATTCGTATTCGTATATTCGTAATAGTCCGGGATTAAATCTAACATCTCAGGACAGGGACACTTAGGGAGTGAAATATATAAAAATGAATTTTTGCTGGGGCCCACCTGCGGCATTCATAAATGGCGACCATTTATACAAATTATTATGGCCACCAAATTCAATTTGTGTGCGTGTGCATGTGCGTGTGCGTGTGCGTGTGCGTGTGCGTGTGCGTGTGCGTGTGCGTGTGCGTGTGCGTGTGCGTGTGCGTGTGCGTGTGCGTGTGCGTGTGCGTGTGCGTGTGCGTGT
>OZ024860.1:46242815-46247815 GCA_964017155.1 Oasisia sp. SBJ-2009 | reverse complement strand
TCATGAACACTGCGGTGTTGTTATTATTATTATTATTATTATTATTATTATTATTATTATTATTATTATTATTATTATTATTATTATTATTATTATTATTATTATTATTATCATTATCATTATCATTATCATTAGTAGTAGTAGTAGTAGTAGTAGTAGTAGTAGTAGTAGTAGTAGTAGTAGTAGTAGTAGTAGTAGTAGTAGTAGTAGTAGTAGTAGTAGTAGTAGTAGTAGTAGTAGTAGCAGCAGCAGCAGCAGCAGCAGCAGCAGCAGCAGCAGCAGCAGCAGCAGTAGCAGTAGTATCTTCAGATGCGTATCAATACATCAAGACAATCGGGCAGATACAACATCGGACCCTGACGGTAGGTCCTACCGTCAGGGTCCGATGTTGTATCTGCTGTTTATTAACGCCATCATAGACGGTGTGAACGCAGAAATGCGCATGTTTACCGACGATACTATCGCTTACCTTCAACTACACACTCCAGCTGACCACGTGATACTTGAACCTGTCGTCAACAAACTCTCCAACTGGGCAAACACATAACAGTTGGTCTTTAATGTATCGCAGTGCGCCATACTTTCAGTTGCCACCCAGGAGAATCCGTCGATCTGTTGAGAATCCGGTAGATCCCACGGACTAACAAATCAGGACTACTTGAACGTTACCATCGACACAACGTTATCGTGGCAACAGCATATTTGCAGAACAACGTCAGGAAGATACTTGGCTTAGTTAAAGGAACCCTGCATGTGGGTCCACCTCATCAGTGAAAACAGTATACTCGGTACTCAACACATGAGTTAGTCTCGCTTAACCGACTGTCGGTCGGCTGCGTAACTACGCCGAGAAGACAGTCTGGTGAATTTGCCGGCTTTTGAATAGAATCCGTGTATGGCTTAACAATGCTGCCACATCACGGATACTGGTTAATCCTGTCGTAATTCCTTTTTAAAAAAAAAATAGCAAATTTGTATTTCTATTTATTGTTGTGTTAGTATCAGTTTAATTTTGAATAGTTTTCATAATACAGCAATATCTGATTAAAAAAAGTATCGTTATTTAATTTGTTATTTCAAATTCGGCCTGAGAACTAATCAGCGTCTCTACCTTAATCCGGGGTAAGGCCGCCCTGGCGCTTACAACTGCAGCCCATTAATTCCCCAGGCAGAGTTGAGGGGCTTAAAAGTGCTGCCACCCTACGGAGCCTGGGTAACCGAGGCTACACTTGAGTACGTCTCTTGCCCCCAGTCGTCTCACACCAAGACAATAGAGACACTAGAGCGTGTACAGCGGTCCGCAGCTCGCTTTGGCATTGGTGACCACTGGCGCACCTCAAGCGTCTTATCTAAGTGCGTGGAAGTCTTTATATACAAGACGCCAAATAAGACACGCCACCGTGGTTTTATAATTCATCACGAACTAATACACGTCAGGTTCACTACCGTCATCATCACAGCAGATGCCTGTGCCAGACGAAAGCACGAAAAACAAACTACAAACACTGCTCGACTTAACTACACTCGTTGTATGTATATGAAATACCACTGTGAGATTCACTGACTCAGTAATCAGTCATAGCTTCTGCCGCTGAAGCATTCTAGAGAACAACTATCTCAGTCATCGAGTACAAAACCGGTTTTGTTTAACCGTGGAATGCACGTTTTTGTTTTTGTTTTAATTAATTATTTATTTATTTTATTAAGTTATTTAATATTTCAACCAACAATAACGTTTCATTAATTTTATTTATTTATTTATAAACTATTTTATTATTTAAGTTGTATTTATGTATTGTCTTTATAAAGTTATTTTACTAACTTATGTATTTGTGGTATTTGACCGAGACAAAAGAAAGGCAGGAAGTATCACGTTTTAGCAGTAATACATGAATGATATTAAATAAATAAAATTGGTATAAAACATGTGCAAGGTATTAGTAAAAAAGTTAAATACATTAAGTGGTTATGCCTATGTGACATAAGCAATCCGGAACAGATTAATTGTCCAAAGTCATAAGGCAAGAGATAGTCTTTATCTTACTTGGAAGTGCATTCCGTATGTGTGGAGCAGAAACACAAAAGATTCTGTCGAGTCGCCGTTTCTACCGCGAGACGGCGGCATATGCAAGACATTGTTCGTAGCTTGATGCAGCGCTCGAGTAGATCTGTGTTCTCGGAGTAGGTCGGTGACGTCACGTGATGCGAGTCTGTATTGAGCAGGAAGTATTAGTAGTGGTATTGCCGAATGAAGACGTTGTGTCACCAGGAACCTAAGCAGTTGTTGAGCAGCGTGTGTGACAAGGTTCCATCCGTGACAGCGGCCATCAGCCGAGCAGCAACAGTTTGTAATGTTTGCAGTTTGTTGATTATGCAATTAGGGATGTCATGCAATAGACAACTCACATGCGAAATTCTCGGTAAAAAGATGAAACAAAATATTAGGCGGAGCGCAGATTGGTGTGTTGGGGTTTGTTTGTTGTATGTTTTCCATGTGTAATAATTGTGTTTTGCCTGCTATGTTAACGAGCAGTTCGGCTTTTGTTTCAGTGCATGTTCGTGAATGCGGTACTTGTTACCTTCCTACAATGTCAGGTACATGTCGCAAAGTATTGAATTGCCAATGGTTTCTTTCTTGGTATGTATGTATGTATGTATGTATGTATGTATGTATGTATGTATGTATGTATGTATGTATGTATGTATGTATGTATGTATGTATGTATGTATGTATGTATGTATGTATGTATGTATGTATGTATGTATGTATGTATGTATGTATGTATGTATGTATGTATGTATGTATGCAGGTATTGCAATGCAGGTATTGCAATACCTCAGGGAGTTTGACGCCCCTGCCACGCAGAGTTGTAAACCACTGCCTTGTGGTACAGGTTCTTGTCAGAACCGAAGGCTAAGAGAGCAAACCCTAACCAGAAAACCATATCACTGTGGCAGCATCAAGGGCGGTTGATGTATGGAACTCCCAACATCTCTCGACCAGCCACTGCAGGGACAAATAGTTTGCGCCTGTCTTGACATGTTCTTGCCGGTGTGAGACCTCTATTTGTTCCCCGAGAGAGTGTCGCTAGTAACTTGCAAAAGCCAGCGGCACTTCAACAAATTTTGCTAGCAGCTTCCATGAAATGTACAACTGCACGAAACATGATAACGGATCGGCCGTCGCCCGGGTTACCAAGGACCGCGCTGCTCGACCTCATCTTCCATCGACAGTGAAAAACTACTGACAATTGGACAATGGAACGTCAGGATTCTCCTCGACCGAGAAGGAGCTAACCGACCAGAAAGACGTACGGCACTAGTAGCAATGGAACTTGCCAAATACAACATCGACATCGCCGCCCTATGTGAAACAAGGTTCTCAGAGTCTGGTAGTCTCAACGACTTGGAATACTCTTTCTTCTGGAGTGGCAAACCCGAAGGAGAAAGAAGGGAGGCCGGGGTGGGCTTTGCTATCAAAAAGGATATCGTCACAAAGCTGACAGAAATGCCACGGCCAGTAAGTGACAGAATCATGACGATGAGACTACCTGTGAGCAAGGACAACTTTGCTACAATTATCAGCGTGTATGCTCCGACAATGACAAACCCAGACGAAAACAAGGAGGCCTTCTACAAGCAGCTGGCAAGTGTGCTCAGTGGCATCCCTCGTACAGATAAGCTATTGCTGATAGGAGACTTCAATGCGAGGATAGGAAGAGACAATGACAAGTGGCCCTTGGCCATGGGATTGGGAAATGCAACACCAATGGCGAGCTTCTACTGGCTCTGTGCTCTGATTTCGAACTGATAGTGACGAACACCATGTTCAAGCAGAAGGATGAACGCAAGAGCAGAAGGATGAACGCAAGACCACCTGGATGCATCCTCGTTCCAGACACTGGCATATGATCGACTTCATCATCACGAGGTGTCGGGATAAGATGGAAATCCACAGTACCCGAGCCATGCGTGGAGCAAACTGTTGGACCGATCACCAGATGCTGAGGTCAAAAGTGGCTTTCAGAATACGACAAAAGCACAGCAGGCAAGGAACAAGTAAGCCGACCAAGCTCAACACAACAAAACTAAGTACCACCAGCCATAGGGAGAGTTTTGAGCAGGAGATGGACAGTGCTCTCGCCCAATGGGAGGAGAAGGAAAACTCAACACCAGACGAGGAATGGGCGGCTCTGCAACAGGTCGTGTACAACACAGCCAAGACATATCTTGGCAAGCCAGACAGAAAACACCAGGACTGGTTCGACCCCAACGACCAGGAGTTACAAACTCTTATGAGCAGAAGAGACCAAGCCCACCAGAGAGTGTTGCAAACCAGGAGGACTAGATCCACCACTGCAGCATATAAAGACGCCTGCAGACTGCTACAAAAACACACCCGTGCACTGAAGTCAGACTGGTGGGAAAGGAAGGCAGTGGAGCTGCAGAGAGCTGCTGACAGTAACAACATTAAGGGCTTCTACAATGGACTGAAATCAGCAGATGGAATGGAGACTTTCTCTGACAGCAAGAGAGTTGTGGCAAGATGGAGTGAACACTTCCAGAAGCTACTCAACGTCCCTGGAGACATAGATCACGAAGCTTTGGACAACATCCCGCAGCGCATTATCAAGACAAGCCTAGATGAGATTCCAACTATGGATGAGATGGCTAAAGCAATCGCCGGCCTGAAAGATGGCAAAGCACCTGGAGGAGATGGAATTCCTGCAGAAGCATGGAAGCACGGAGGAGACAATCTGTTCAGCAGACTGCACCAACTAATCACCAATGCCTGGGAGGTGGGTTCTGTACCACAAGCATGGAAGGGTGCCAGCATTGTAACCATCTACAAGAAAGGTGATCGAACAGACAGTGGGAACTATAGAGGAATCTCTCTTCTTTCCATAGCAGGCAAGATCTTCGCCAGGATCCTACTCAACAGACTATCTACCCACATAACACCAGAGGTAGTTCCAGAGACTCAATGTGGCTTCAGAGGT
>OZ024860.1:46232815-46237815 GCA_964017155.1 Oasisia sp. SBJ-2009 | reverse complement strand
GTATTGCATCATTATTTCGATCTATATTTGTTTCTTAATTACACGTTGTAGTCCACTTACAGGTAGATCGGATTCTGTTTAAAAAAACTAAATGGTGCTGACATCGTTTTTTCACCACACACACACACACACACACACACACACACACACACACACACACACACACACACACACACACACACACACACACACATTCACACACACACACACACACACACACACACACACGCACCCCCCCCCCCACACACACACACACACACACACACACACACACACATACACACACGCACTCACGCACACACACACACACACACACACACACACACACACACACACACACACACACACACACATACATGGCCTACGTAAACAGTGTTAACAAGATAAGGTGCTACCTACAAGTATTACGAAGCGCGACACTAACGCGTCTAGTCAACAGATGTCTACAAAACATAATCTAACTGAACTGTTTGCCAACAACAGTTCGTGAAAGGCTTCAGCGCTGGAATTTCAATTCGAGTCGGTCAAGCGGTCGGGTCAGGACATCCGGGGGATGCAAAGGTGGCCGCAAAAGTCGGTCTGACAATGGCAGGTAAGGGCGGTGTCGGACTCACAAAGACCGAAAATATGCTTAACATTACCTAGGGACGAGTAAAAAATATGTTTACGTAATTAGTCGGGGCGCACGGTGGTCGAAGTGGACACCTCGTGCTATTTTTGGTTGCCCTGTTGTTTTCTAAACTTCAAACCTTCCTTAATAATAATCCAGAGGGCAACCCTCTGAAATCAGTGTACCTCACTCCGAAAATCGCACTTAAATTCAGACGTATAGGGTGCCGGAATGGCCGTTTAGTCACAATTGCAATTTGTTTTTCTCAAAGTTTGTTTAGGGCTACAAAGCTAGTTTTTATGGCAAACTATTCGTATTGCAGAGGAGCATAAACACAATAAATATCTTATTGAAATGTACATTTTAAGGCAACAGATTCAGCAATATGTTAAAATAAACACTTCCGTTTCGTCATCGACATCATGTAACGTTTACCATAGTTCTCTTAATATATATTCAAAATATATGGTTAACATATCAAAATGATCCCCATTCATTCCTCTGTTGCTATATACCACGACATTTTAAAATGTATCAGCACATCACATGTTTTTGAAGTAACATATACGTCACCCCTCATGTTGAATTGACGTAATGTTTTGACACAAAATGGGAATAACTAGTAAAATGGGGAGCCTACATGATCGATAGGGGGCGGTGATATGTAACTCAGGCATGTGATGTAATCGGGCTAATTACGTGGACGCCCTGTTTGTTTACTTTTTCAGTTTATCTTTGAATTCTTTAGGCTCCAACTGTTATTCGTGCATAGTCGGGGCGCACGGGGGTCGAAGTGGACACCTCGTGCTATTTTTGGTTGCCCTGTCGTTTTCTAAAGTTCAAACCTTCCTTAATAATATTCCGGAGGGCAACCCTCTGAAATCAGTGTACCTCACTCCGAATATTGCATTTACATTCAGGCTTATGTGGTCTCTTAATGGCCGCACTGCATATATTTCTCTTTCCACATTTTCACAGTAAATGTGTGACAACAAACTTAAGTGTAGTATCAAATAATCAGGAATGACGAGAACTAATATGTATGGCAATATCGTATTGATATGTTTATTTATTAGGAAGCCAGGTACAAAACATTGGACAATATATCGAAAAATCAGTTCGGTTTCGCAGTTGACATCACACAACAGGAGTTATAATTACCTTAATGTGTAATCAAGATATTTATGTAATATATGACAATGATGTACATTCATTTACCTACTGGATTATGCAAAGCAGTGGTAAAATAGTGCTATATTATACGCAATCACGAGCCGAACATGTACCCCACCCCCTAAGTATTGCGCAATCGTGACGTGACCAAATCGGAGTGGATTTCATTGATTGTATCAATTTGGTTATTAATGCAATGTTTGTTAAGGCAATATACAATTATGATAACACGCATTATTCGAAATAAAAAAACACATCAAGGTGTTACTCAATCACATCTTATACATTGTTCTGAGTCATCTGTGTCACTCTTGTCATAGCCATTTTGTTTCAACAAGAATTCAAACAAGTATTACTCGCCCATATTTGATATCTTTCCCATCGTATGGCCAAGCAGCACAACACGGCACTTGAAAATTAAACTTCAATTCAGGCTTGACGGTGTCTGAATAACTGTTAAGTCACAATGGCTAATTATGAAATATTCATGGTTTATTTAATTAAATTAGCTAGTCTCTGTACCAAAATATATCCGGAATGGTGAGAGGAATACATACCATAAATATATTATAAAAATGTATATATTTTAAGGCAACGAGAAATAAACAATTGAAGAATAAATAGAAAAACATTTCCGTTTTGTCGTCGATTTCATATAAATGTACCGTAGTCACCTTGCTACATATTCAAGCTATATAATGAGTGAACATATCAAAGGTATCCCCATTCATTTCTCGGTTGATTTATACCATACAATTGTAAAATACATTTGAACATCACTTGTTCTAGAATCAACATACAGTGTATACTTCTCCACCTCATTTTGGTTTGACGTTAGATTTTAACATCATCTCTGGAATAACTTGAATATATAACTACGTTGCGTCTAATAAGTACATTATATATAACGTATTCTTGTTTTCAAATACATGAGGTATGTTATCATGTTTGAATGACATGTTTTGCAGCGTATCAGTCATTTTAACTTAGTTTGGTGCCTACGGTGTTTTACCAACAACAAATATGAAACTAACAAAATAAACACAACGGACACTTATGATTACCAATTATATGGTATGTGACATTACTATATTTGACAATGTCTAAAAAACGGTAACTTCTCGTGTGCATAAGCTATTTTTATTGTTGAAGATAACAATTTGGTGACGGTAAGGACGAAGAATTTCGCACTGTTATCATCATAACGTATTTTTTTTTGTCGAGCGCCATACCTTCTCAAATTGTACCACACTACATTTCTTTATGTGAAAAGCTTAAAGCCAGATTACTTGTAAAGATGAGGACTATATATTTGAAACCTATATGTGATCAATAGTTTCGGTTGATGATTGTGGCATAGCAATTGTGCCGTTCGTCATCCATAAAGAAAGTAGAGCTCGGAAGCAACCACTATCAATGTTGGAATGCTTTCTACACAACACTGGCTCCAACAGTGCCAGCCACATGCTTTATATAATATATGGTTTAATGATCCATTCTGTTCAAATAGATCCGCTTAGAATATGCAGCAAAGCTGGCCAATAAGTTTGGGGTGAAACACACAGTAGTTATGGCTGATCAGGCTTTGCACGATATTTCATATGGGCTACGGGAGCAAGCTTCCCCTGATGATGACATTGGCATCTTATTGTCATGTGTGTAGTTTCATCTCACTGTAAACGCTATGGGCGCAGTTGGAAACATTATGTGGAGTCTTATCGTTATAGAAACTGGTTTGTGTAAGCAAGGAACGGCTAACAAATGTTTTGAACACAAATGACTACGGGAGGCACGGGTGCATTTGAACAATGGGAAAATGGGCAATTGGGAAAATTTGGTTTAGTATAATAACATGCTCCCATTTGTTGTTGCTGCTGGTCACCACAACTACATTTATTCGCTGCCAATGTGCCTAAAGGAAATGAACAACCTGAAGAACCCAGCACCATATGTATATCAGTACTTCACGAAAGGTCAATATGATGTGCGAAAAAAGCTGAGTCATTCACTTGAAGATGGAGGAGAACTTATTAGATATCGGTTGGAAGACGGGTTCCACACATTTGGAACCAGTATCTTTGACGGTGCCGCCTTTACCAGAACTTTCACAATGGTATACAAGTTACGTGTCGCTAGCAAATGCCCTTGTAATTGTTCTTGCGCTAAATGCCAAGTGCCGCGTTGTGCTGCTTGCAAGTGCAAACGGAACGATACCAAATGTAGGCGAGTAATACCTGTTCGGACTCTTGTTGAAAACAATGGCTGTGACAAGAGTGACACAGGTGACTCAGAACAATCTTTAAGATGTGATAGAATACCTACCACCTTGGTATGTTTTTATTTTCGAATAATGTTATCATAATGTTATGTTGTCTTAACAAACATCGCATTAATAATCAGCAGTAGATTGTACATCAGTACTCTGTATTTAATAGTGTATATTACCCTAAGGAACGCGAAAATGATACAATCAATGAAATCTACTCCGATTTGCGTCACGTCACGATTGCACAACACTTAGGGGGTCGGGTAGATGTTTGGCTCGTGATTACGTATAACGTAGCACTATTTACTATTGCTTTGCAGTATTCAGTAGGTAATTGAATGAACATCATTTTGATATATTACATAAGTATATTGATTTCACATTAAGGTAAGTATAACTCCTGTTGTGTGATGTCAACTGGGAAACCGAACTGATTTATCGTTATTTTATCCAATGTTTTGTATCTGGCATCTTGAAAAATAAACGTATCAAAAACCTATTGCCATAAATAATAGTTCTCGTCATTCCTGATTATTTGATATTACACTTAAATGTGTTGCTATACAGATACTGTGAAAATGGGGAAAGAGAAATGTATACAACTGGGCCATTAAGGGCATGGATATAAACGCAATTTTCGGAGTGAGGTACACTGATTTGAGAAGGTTGCCCTCTGTAATATTGTTCGGGAGGGTTTGACGTTTAATAAAATACACAACAACCAAAAATAGCACGAGGTGTCCACTACCTCCAAAATTTGAACCCGTGCGCCCCGACTAAATAGTTGGGTCGTCAAAGTCGAAGACCTTTACAATTCTAGTTGTTTCCAGCGCTCGGCACCGCTCTGTTAACTGACCAGTCTGTTATTTGTGGTTACAGTGGTTTTATGGTTTTCGTCCAGTTCATCCAGTTAGCCTTTTTAGGGATTTTTATGATGACTTTTTCTTAAAA
>OZ024860.1:46227815-46230315 GCA_964017155.1 Oasisia sp. SBJ-2009 | reverse complement strand
CATACATACATACATACATACATACATACATACATACATACATACATACATACATACATACATACATACATACATACATACATACATACATATATACATACATACATACATATATACATACATACATACATGCTCACGCAGGTAATTACAAACATACATACAACATACATACATGCATACATGCAAGCATGCACACACGTAAGTAGGGCCTACATATGTACATACAAACATACGTTCATACGTACGTTTGTGCATGCATCGTGGACATCCATCACCGGTGACGATGACGTCAGTGACCCCAGAGTTGGGAGCGGCTCCCAAAATCAGACACGCAGTCCACGCCGCACGTGGCGCTGACTACTGCCGTAGCTCGGCCTGATCTCCTTTGTTCGTGAACTTGGCGCTTCTGGTCCTGCTCCTGCAGTGGCTTCTCCTCAAAGACACGGACACCCTTGTGTGTACAGGCGCCAGGAGCTGCAGTCTGCTGCATGTGACTCTCAGCGATGATGGGGACGCCGCAGATCCTCAGTGATGTCTTGAAAGTCTTTGAAATGCTGTCGATTGCTTGTGTTTCTTGTACCAGATGCCATCTAAACAAAGATCATCACTGGAAGTCGCAAGTCATTCCTTCGGGCCACAAGTCCTCCCCATGGAAGCTGAACCTTCTGATGCGTGTCTCGATACCGCATGTCTTGGAACGATAGAGCTCTGCAATGTGTGCTACTTGGTCTTTCCGATAGAAGTTCTGGATCTTGCGGATGCAGTGAAGTTGGAAATGATCAAGTACTTCCAAGTGTCTCGTGTACTTCAAGAGATGCCCATGATTTTGCCATGGCAGCGACGTTGGAATGGATCAAACATTGTCAGATGTCTTCCTCATATCGCCAATCTCTTACGGCCGTACAGCACAGAGGTCGGGACGACAGCTTTGTAGACCGCCGTTCACGTCATGTCGCGATCGGGTGCACGTTGCTGTTTTCCGAAGGTTGATGGTAACACCCGCAGCTTTTGCTGTTTCTGCAATGCAGATTGGGCCTGGCTTTCAGGCACCTCAGACCAACGAAGCAATGATCATATCGGTACAGGATGGTAACACCGGCATCGGTCTTGGACAGTGTAGCAAACAGTATGGTAACATACAGTAGGCTGAACAACCTGGGTGCGACGACAAATCTTTGTTTAACCTCATTGAAAACATTTACTATTGCGCGAGCCACCAAGCTATCGTAGAAGGACCCGACGATGCTGATCATCTTTGGTGGATACGTAAATATGGATAGAATGGTTCACGTGGCGGACACGTAACTATGGTTAGAGTGGTTCACGTGGTGGACACGTAACTGTGGATAGAGTGGTTCACGTAGTGGACACTTAACTATGGATAGAGTGGTTAACTTGGCAGATACGTCACTATGGATAGAGTGGTTTACGTGGCGGACACGTAACTATGGATAGAGTGGTTTACGTGGTGGACACGTAGCTATGGATAGAGTGGTTTACGTGGCGGACACGTAACTATGGATAGAGTGGTTTACGTGGCGGACACGTCACTATGGATAGAGTGGTTTACGTGGTGGACACCTAACTATGGATAGATTGGTTTACGTGGCGGACACGTAACTATGGATAGAATGGTTCGCGTGGCGGACTCGTAACTATGGATAAAATGGTTCACGTGGCGGATACGTAACAATGTATAGAGTGGTTCGCGTGGTGGACACGTAACTATGGATAGATTGGTTCACATGGCGGACACGTAACTATGGATAGAGTGGTTCGCGTGGTGGACACGTAACTGTGGATAGAGTGGTTCGCGTGGTGGACACTTAACTATGGATAGAATGGTTCACGTTACAGAAACGCAACTATGGATAGAGTGGTTAGCGTGGTGGACACGTAACTATGGATAGAATGGTTCACGTGGCGAACACGTAACTATGGATAGAGTGGTTCGCGTGGTGGACACGTAACTATGGATAGAGTGGTTCACGTGACAGACACGTAACTATGGATAGAGTGGTTCGCGTGGCGGACAGGTAACTATGGTTAGAATGGTTCACGTGACGGACACGTAATTATGGATAGAGTGGTTCACGTGGTGGACACGTAACTATGAATACAATGGTTCACGTGGTGGACACGTAACTATGGATAGAGTGGTTCACGTGGCGGACACGTAACTATGGATAGAGTAGTTCACGAGGCGGACACGTAACTATGGATATAGTGGTTCACGTGACGGACATGTAACTATGAATAGAGTGGTTCACATGGCGGACATGTAACTATGGATAGAATGGTTCGCGTGGCGGACACGTAACTATGGATAGAGTAGTTCATGTGGCGGACACGTAATTATAGATAGAGTGGTTCACGTGGCGGACACGTAACTATGGATAGAATGGTTCACGTGGCGGGCCCATAACTATGGATAGAGTGGATCACGTCGCGGACCCGTAACTATGGATAACGTTGTTCACGTGGTTCACGTGGCGGACAC
>OZ024860.1:46217815-46220315 GCA_964017155.1 Oasisia sp. SBJ-2009 | reverse complement strand
ACTCAAAATCCTGACCTGCTGGGATAAATATGACTTCCGAATTGGAACCAGCATATTGGATGTAATCTAAATTGATTCCGCTAGCAAAGGTTGTGGTATTGCGAAATAGAAGAAGTCGACGAAATCGACGAAATCGACTAAGTACAAGAAACCAACATGAAATCCACGAAAACGACTAAGTCCTACGAGAAATGTGTACGTTATTACATTATCAGGCGAAAGTTATTACATTATCAGGCAAGAGGAGTTTATTACATTATCGGTTGAAAATTATTACATTATCGGTTAGCAAGTTTATTACATTATCGGTTGATGTTATTACATTATAGGGTGGTTATTACATTATCGGTTGATTTTATTACATTATCGGGTAGTTATTACATTACCGGGCGATTATTACATTATCGGTTGTAACAAACACCACCTCATGGTTTACATCCACGACATAATTGTGTCAATCATTTAAAGGGCCGCAGTTCGCAAACTCAAGCTCGATGTCATTTTTCATTTACTGTTGATGTTCTCGGGGTCAGTGTCCTGCTTGAGATGATTGTCTAGGTGGCGTCAATATTGACGAAAATAATGTCAAATAGTTGTGGTAACGACAACTGGTTCCATGGTGTGTTGTACATTTGCAAGGACAAGTGCTGTATTCTGTACTTAGACACTAGCTGTATCATAATTTTAAGCATATATACAGTTCGTCTTGGTATGTTTGTGTTTTCGTCGATTCTTAGACGTGATCTAGCCCCAGTCACACTTGTAATAAGTGTGTACATTGGCGTGCAGCCAGAGGTCAAACCGAAAGTCCCATTTTGGACAGTTTATAAAAACGAAGCCATGATGATCAATTAAACAGTTGTATTTCGATAGTACTTACTAACAGAGTTATAACCTAACAGTATTATAACAGCATTAACAGTGTTATAACAATTAACTCACACTCTAACATGTCACATTCAGTACGATAATGTCTTCGCCCATGTACAAAGTCACATAGCATGCTAATGTTTCCACTACGAATTTCAATTAGCACATCACTTAAACATTTGCCATTATGGGTGCTAGCTATTATACTTTCGCACCTCCTCGTGTTTTTTTTGTACAAGCTAACCTTACTACGGTCATGCCAACTATTGGCATTACTGGTTAATAGACTTTGAGTGCAAACAACGTCTGTCCGCAGTAATACTCCGCGCAAACAAAGCACGTCGCCGTCTACTGTTGGGTTCGACTCTTGGCTCTAAGCCCATCTCACACCATCCTATGCTCTGGAAAACACTGATACGTCACACATGCTTCTGGAAGAACAGTCGCCTTTGTCTGCCAGACACGAACTGCATAGAGCTAGACCGAGTTCGATTGATGCTAACTAAAACAGTTAGCTCACTGGATTGAATTATAAGTACTTTTCTGACGGGTTCCTCTCACGTGTTTCCATCGTCACAATCGCTACGAGAGGTCAGTAAGAATGTCATTACTCTTCTGTTATATGTGCCAATAACCACGTAAGACAGTAGACCCTACAACCTGTTTGATCCGTTTTGTTTTAATTTGGGGTCTTTACAACTATACACAAAATATTCACGGCGCCTATATTTCTGAATCAAAGATATTTTTGGCACAATCCGGCGATTAAAATACGGTTGTCATTAAATATATATCAGCACGCACAATGACGACTTAATGTTACATTACACAGAAATGTAGTCTTATTCAAACTGGACGGATTGTGAACGATTAGTCACGTTGTATAGTATTTGGTTTCGTTTACTATTCCATCTACCTGCAATTAACGTGCTGTGTTCATAACATTTTACACATTATATTAGGCTTGTTTTATTTTAATTTATTTTAATGAACCGTATGCACGCACACGTACACTCACTATATATATATATATATATATATATATATATATATATATATATATATATATGTGTGTGTGTGTGTGTGTGTGTGTGTGTGTGTGTGTGTGTGTGTGTGTGTGTGTGTGTGTGTGTGTGTGTGTGTGTGTGTGTATATAAATCTGAAAACCTGATACGCATATATTACTGCGTTTCATCAAATTAATCGTTTGGCAAAACGAAGTCGTAGTATTAGTTTTGTTGATGTACTAGCTTGTTGAATTCCAACAATAGGTTTGAACATATATGCACAACATCTGAAACAAATCCTCAGTTTACATTTCTTTATCTAAAAACCGATATGATTATATGATTATCCATTCTAATACCATCACTTTTACGCACAATTAATCCTTTTCCCAACTGCGGCTTGGCCTAAGCTCCATAATCTTCAGATCTTGAATTACACTGTCCTTAAACTTTGCATCATGTTAGTGGGAGGACAAATGCCGACGTCATGCGAAAGCTGCATTGTGTAGAAACACCGCGCCTAGTCCTGTGAGTGTTTCTACTTCGTAATTTTGGCAAAAAGATATGCGTTTAGTTGCCATTAGCAACGCTAACACAAACATTTGCCAATGCAACAAGCAAAC
>OZ024860.1:46207815-46212815 GCA_964017155.1 Oasisia sp. SBJ-2009 | reverse complement strand
TACAGCCGTCATATTTGCATGTGGCAGACTTAGTTTTAAACATGTTTTATCGATGTGTTGATCTCTTTATTTTATATGTACGTTGTGACTTAAATAAAACAAATTATTCTTATCTGTTGCAATTAGTACAACAAATACAACGTGGATCATATTGTTTAACAGGCCTACAACAGTCGCTGTTGGCAGGACAACACACGACCAAAGAACACAAGTCGTTGTGTCGTCGCTTGTATCCCACTGGCTTCTATCCGGAAATGAAAGCGAATCTCAACATAGCGTGGAGTATTGTAAGTACATTCGGAGTAGAGGTATGTCGAACGTATTCACATTTGCACGAGCACACAACGTGTAAGTGTTGCGTAGAGGAGTTGATTACTTCTTGTATTCAGATGTCATCAGAACTTCGTATAATGTGTACGAACAATTCTGGTCACTCGATGGTGTTGAGTAACTTATATTACGTTACTCGTGTATCGAGTATACAGAGGGAGATAGAAGGAGGAAAGAAAGAGAGAGGGGGTGAGGTGATGGGGCGAATGAGAGGGCGAGTGAGAGATGGGGAGAGGGGTGAGAGCGAGGGGGAGAAGGAGAGTCGGGGATTGGGAGAGAAATTGGGAGGCAGAGGGGGTGGAAAAAAGATAGGACAATTGAAGGGAGCGAGGGCAGGAGGGAGAGAAGGGGTGTGAGAGTATAGGGAGCGCAAGGGAGAGAAGTGTTTGAAATACTTGGAGAAAGGATTGGTGTGTGTGTGTGTGTGTGTGTGTGTGTGTGTGTGTGTGTGTGTGTGTGTGTGTGTGTGTGTGTGTGTATTTGTGTATGTGTGTGTGTATATATATGTGTATATATATATATATGTGTGTGTGTGTGTGTGTGTGTGTGTGTGTGTGTGTGTGTGTGTGTGTATTTGTGTATGTGTGTGTATATATATGTGTATATATGTGTGTGTGTGTGTGTGTTTGTGTGTGTGTGTGTTTTTGTGTGTGTGTGCGTGCGTGCGTGCGTGCGTGTTAGTGTGTGTGTGTTGTGTGTGTGTGTGTGTGTGTGTGTGTGTGTGTATTTGTGTATGTGTGTATATATATATGTGTATATATGTGTGTGTGTGTTTGTGTTTGTGTGTGTGTGTTTGTGTGTGTGTGTGTGTGTGTGTGCGTGCGTGCGTGCGTGTGAGTGTGTGTGTGTGTATTTGTGTATGTGTGTGTATATATATATGTGTATATATGTGTGTGTGTGTGTGTGTGTGTGTGTGTGTGTGTATGTGTATGTGTATGTGTATGTGTGTGTGTGTTTGTGTGTGTGTGTGTGTGTTTGTGTGTGTGTGCGTGCGTGCGTGTGAGTGTGTCTGTGTGTGTTGTGTGTGTGTGGGTGTGTGTGTGTGTATTTGTGTATGCGTGTGTATATATATGTGTATATATGTGTGTGTGTGTTTTTGTGTGTGTGTGTGTTTGTGTGTGTGTGTGTGTGCGTACGTGCGTGTGAGTGTGTGTGTGTGTGTGTATGTGTGTGTGTGTGTGTGTGTGTGTGTGTGTGTGTGTGTGTGTGTGTGTGTGTGTGTGTGTTTGTGTGTGTGTGTGGTGTGAGAGAGGGGGAGATGAAAGGAGAAGAAGGCTGGCCATACTTCCTAAATTGCCTATCTTTTAAACGTTTGAAAGATTTCATGTACGTGTTATTGTGATGAGTGTATGCGCCTATGAACAGGCTGGTCTCGGAGATTCGGCGCTCTAGAAATGCTAGTAATAATAAAATAATAATATCATCGGTTTTCACTAAGTTGTTCGTCTGCGCAGGTGTTCACGCAACTCTGCATATCTTCAACGCAGCCTATCGCCACCATGTTCGGCGGTCATCTTGGAAAATTAGAGTTGGATGCCGTAGGCCTTTCAAATACAGTAAGTGTTACCAAATGTTTTGTATAATTTACTGATATATTACTTGAAAATAGCATAGGGCCTGTTCGTATGTGTAGTAATGATAATCATTTGAAAGAAAGAAATCACTGATAAAGTAAGCATCAATACAAGACTTTCAAGATTACTAATTATTTTATCTACTTATTTGTCTTATGTGCAATAAAAATGGCAGTACGTTTTAATAACAATGTATTAATATTTTGATAATAATAATAATAATATATACAATATAAATAACCGATATAATGGCCAATGCCCTTAGACAGAGTGAAAGTAAAATTCATGCTATGTTTTCGTATCATTTATCTTGTTATAATATCC
Organism: Oasisia sp. SBJ-2009; assembly: GCA_964017155.1. Taxonomy (NCBI): domain Eukaryota; kingdom Metazoa; phylum Annelida; class Polychaeta; order Sabellida; family Siboglinidae; genus Oasisia; species Oasisia sp. SBJ-2009. The sequence continues at coordinate 46,210,587 of OZ024860.1, read as the reverse complement.
CAAAAATTACTTTTATTCATTTTAGATCATCAACATTACGGGAACGTCAATAGCCGTAGGAACATCGACTGCGTGTTATACTGTGTTCTCACAGGTAGGTGTCCCACGACCAATGTCAACATTACAACAATGTAGAAGAAAGCATGTTATAATGCAAATTGTATTATGTTGTCATTTGATGTTGCGCCTTTTCTTAGGATTACAATATTCAATATTAATGTTTTACTTCTATCATTGACAATAATGTATACATACATGTGTCTGTTTGTGAATGCAGATATGCGTGTACGTTTGCGTATTTTCATACTTGAATAAATTACATATAATTACTTAATAACATTCTTACATAATATACGTTTGCACGCAGTTGTTCAGCTGGTAAGATGTGTGCAAACAAGTTGTTTCGCAACTTATACTGCATTGGTTCAAAATTGTTTAATCTAATCTGTTTTCAGACGTATGGAGCAAAGAACTATAAGCTGCTTGGAGTCTTGCTTCAAAGAAGTGAGTTCATCTGGGATAGTTTGGAAAGGGTACTCATATACAATGTAAACCCATGCGATAAATGATTTCATTTGCCATGTGTCGGCACAAATAGGAGTCTTATATAAGAGACCTTCTTTCCATGTATCACGAATGAATCTGCCTTGGTCTCCAGGTCATCGGTTTGTGGCAGTTCTTAACTTTCTCTTTACGCACTGCTATTTTTGCCAACCTTTGTTATTCCTCGCTGTCTTTCTTTTCCCTCTCCATCTCTCTGTCAATCCTCTCACATTCCCCGTGCGATTCCCCCAGCGTAGGCTACGTCTTCCTCTTTTCCTTCTCCCTCGACTCTTCCACTCTTCGTCTATCTATTATCCTCACTCCAGTTATTCTTCTCTCCCAGTCATTTCTCTTCGAGCTAGGATACTAGATTAACTCTTCGTTTATTACTCCAGTGATTCTCCTGTCCCAGTCATTTCTCTTCTTTCATCTATTATCCTTACTCCATTGATTCTCCTGTCACAGTCACGGACGCTCACACATACGTACACACATACTTACGCAGCGACACAGATAACACGTTTTGATTTGCTTCTTCCCCTAGGTGTCCTCATCATAATGCTGGCGATACTGCCGTGCTATGCCCTGCACCTAAATCTGGAGTCGATTCTAATCCTTCTCGGGCAGAATCCGGATGTTGCGAGGTACGTCTACTACAAATGTTACTATATTTAATATTGCAGGAACAATATCAGTAAGACAGTTCAACGTTGATGTTTTGTCTCAGAAAAGTAGATTCTTTAAGCAGATTTTCTGTTCCATTCATTTTAAGCAGACTGTCTGTTACATTCACATTAAGCAGACTTTATGTTACATTCACATTAAACCGACGTTCTGTTATATTCTGTGTACCCAGACGTTCTGCTAAACTGACATTAAGCAGACTGTTTGGTACATTCACTTTAAGTAGACATCCTTTTACATTCAGTTTAAGCAGACTGTTACACTCACATTAAGCAGACTTTGTTACATTCACGTTAAGTAGACTTTTTGTTACTTTCACTTTAGCAGACTTTCTGTTACATTCAGTTTAAGCAGATTTTCTGTTACATTAATTTTAAGCAGACGTCTTATTACTATCACTTTAAGCAGACTTTCTGTTACATTCATGTTAAGCACACTTACTGTTACATTCACTTCAAACATACTTTCTGTTATATTCTGTGTACGCAGACAGTTTGTTACATTCACTTCAAGCAGACTTTCTTTTATATTCACTTTATGCAGACTTTGTTACATTCGCTTTAAGCAGACGTTTTGTTACTTTCACTTTAAGCAGACTTTCTGTTACATTCAGTTAATTCAGACTTTCTGTTTTATTCACATTAAGCAGACTTTCTGTGACATTCATGTAATTCAGACATTCTGCTATATTCAGTTTTAGCAGATTTTCTGTTACATTCAGTTAATTCAGACTTTCTGTTATATTCACATTAAGCATATGTTACATTAATTTAATCAGACTTACGGTTACATTCATATTAAACAAACTTTGTTACATTAATTTAAGCAGACTTTCTGTTACATGTGTATACTCTATGTTAAATTATAACGAATAAGCTGTTTGTGTAGCTCGTCGGAACAGAGCATGCTGTATTATCATAACACGTTTGCCTTCGATACGTGATGGTGAACGTGAGATAATATTTGAGAGTAAACGGTATGAGGAAAATACACAATACCGTAACGTAGAATAAGCCATACAAATTTGACCTTTGTGGCATAATCCAGTTCTCGGACATTTGAGCTGCATCAGCGCGACGCAGTTGGTAACTCTTGCTGTTATTTGCAGTATCAATGTCCAACCAGAATGTGTATTTGTTGGCAGGTTGGCTGGCGAATATGTACTCATCTTCATGCCAGGACTGTTCGTGAGTAGTGTTCTAGAGTAGAGTTCGCTAAAACTTATTCAGTGGCCAACACTATATACGTCCGAACAACATCTCAATAACTGATCAGTACCACCATGCTGACGTTCATGTTACAGACAGTGTAGGTGATATTACGTCAGGTTGTGATATAATCATCGCGTCTAGTGGTCTAACTAGCAAATAACGATCGTGCATTATCAAACTTTTATGTAACGTCCAATGCTATATATAAAAAAACATGTAAAACCTGTGTCCTATGAACAAATGGAAACCAGAATGTTATATCTGAATATTTTAATAATATATAAATACAAAATAATACAGTAACACGAGTAGTTTCTAGGGTATGTTCATGACA
>OZ024860.1:46080315-46202815 GCA_964017155.1 Oasisia sp. SBJ-2009 | reverse complement strand
GCAACACACGTGACACCAGTACGTGAACAAGGTCCGTAGATGACGGGTCGAAACGTCGTACTCGCTTCGACAATTAAGCTCCAAAATAAGTTAACGTGTACCGTTGAAGGAGTCTTCACATGTCAAACTGTCCTTTACTTAGGCGTCGTTCCGCGGCATCCTGCGCGGCTGCGGCAAGCAGTCCCTCGGCATGGTGGTCGCCTTCATCAGCTACAACATCATCGCCCTGCCCGTCGGCATCCCACTCATGTTCCTCACGCCGCTCAGGATCAGCGGTAAGTACCGCCTCGTACGACATACAGGTCTTCATTGTACATCAGCTACACCCTTCGACGACATGAAGCACTTAAGATGTGGTGATAGATGGATCTAAATACCGTATTTATTAAATACGGACATAATGGGCATGTTACTGAAGGTGATAGATAACATATTTCATATCGCTATCCAACAGCGTCAATACAATTGCTCTAGATGACGTAGTATTTGAGATATGGGGACATTTGTATTGACGACCGCCATCTTTAAAAATAGCGGAAATAAATGCCGGAGGAGCCAAGTAATTGTATATTTGAAATCGTAATCCCATAAAACATACATTCGTGTACCATAATTATTGCTCTGCATGCCGTATTTATTAAGATACGGGGATATGGGATCCGATCCTTGAGAACAGTGCAAACACCGCCCCATATGAAGCCGGATAATTTATGAGAATTCCAGTGTGCCCCTTCTTCCGTCTAGAAACTGAGTAGTTCTGAAGCTTCTACACCCTCAGAGACACAATATTAATTTCTTTCCTCGAGATACTTTAGTAACGTTTTCTTAGCTCACTTAAAAGGTTTGTGTAACAACATCCTTTTGGTTATATATAGATGCAGTGAATTTACGTGTTTGAATATATTTGGCATCCACTGCGCGTGCCACACCAGACACGCGCACGCACGCACACAAACGCGCGCGCGCGAACACACACACACACACACACACACACACACCATAAGTACGTATCTAGCGAATTATATACAATGCAGTCGCGATTGTAAAACTACTTCCGCTAGTCATCCCTACATGCAATGTAGACACTAACACTACTCATTTAGGTGTACTTCGAAACTTTCAAAAATGTATGTAGCTTTGTATGAAGTATCTAACTGTAATTTGCACAATTGCCAAGCAGTTGCAATGTTGTGCAGAAGCTTTGTCTGATCACCTCTGCTCCGTGTGTTCAGGTGCCTGGATCGGACTCTGCATTGCGCTCGTCTTCAGCGTGTGTGTATACTACGTCTACGTCATGTATCTTGCCAATTGGGAAGACCTCAGTCGAAGGGTAAGTTACGATGAGATGTAGTGTGTGTGTGTGTGTGTGTGTGTGTGTGTGTGTGCGCGCGTGCGCGTGTGTGCGCGCGTGTGCGCGCGCGTGTGGTCTTTGAGCGTGAGTAGTTACCGTGCGTTATAGTCACCTGCGTATAGCAGTAAACATTTATTAGTTAGTTCTCGGTGCTATGTTGTTTCCGTCTTTCGCCATATCCCAGGTGACCTGGCTGGAGTCATCCTGAGGCATCTGCCTTTCATTGCAAGCAATATTGCTGATACTCCACGTTACTCAAATGCAGACAGTCTTCTTTTTTGTTTCCCGCCTCCTTGCTCGTTAGGGTTAACGTCACGTAATTGGTACCTACTTCAGATTTTCTCTCTATATCTCTGGGTCGTCTGGTCCAAGCTTCCATTCTTGATTATGCTATTCACACCAGGCCGCCCAAGGGCCCGTTTCGTGCTCTAATGCTCTGTATCTCACCTTCGGCCTAACTCTTCGCCTCTTCTGTTTGTCCTGTTATCCTTGTCCTAACTTTTTCTTTGTCGTTCTACTCTTCTGTTTGTCCTGCTATCCTTGTCCTAACTCTTTCTTTGTTGTTCTACTCTTCTGTTTGTCCTGCTATCTTTGTCCTAACTCTTTCTTTGTCGTTCTACTCTTCTGTTTGTCCTGCTATCCTTGTCCTAACTCTTTCTTTGTCGTTCTACTCTTCTGTTTGTCCTGCTATCCTTGTCCTAGCTCTTTCTTTGTCGTACTACTCTTCTGTTTGTCCTGCTATCCTGTCCTAACTCTTTCTTTGTCGTTCTACTCTTCTGTTTGTCCTGCTATCCTTGTCCTAACTCTTTCTTTGTCGTTCTACTCTCCTGTTTGTCCTGCTATCCTTGTCCTAACTCTTTCTTTGTCGTTCTACTCTTCTGTTTGTCCTGCTATCCTTGTCCTAACTCTTTCTTTGTCGTTCTACTCTTCTGTTTGTCCTGCTATCCTTGTCCTAACTCTTTCTTTGTCGTTCTACTCTTCTATTTGTCCTGCTATCCTTGTCCTAACTCTTTCTTTGTCGTCCTACTCTTCTGTTTGTCCTGCTATCCTTGTCCCAACTCTTTCTTTGTCGTTCTACTCTTCTGTTTGTCCTGCTATCCTTGTCCTAACTCTTTCTTTGTCGTTCTACTCTTCTGTTTGTCCTGCTATCCTTGTCCTAACTCTTTCTTTGTCGTTCTACTCTTCTGTTTGTCCTGCTATCCTTGTCCTAACTCTTTCTTTGTCGTTCTACTCTTCTGTTTGTCCTGCTATCCTTGTCCTAACTCTTTCTTTGTCGTTCTACTCTTCTGTTTGTCCTGCTATCCTTGTCCTAACTCTTTCTTTGTCGTTCTACTCTTCTGTTTGTCCTGCTATCCTTGTGCTAACTCTTTCTTCGTCCTACTCTTCTACTTGTTCTACTAACATTGGCGTTACTCTTAATCGTTGGAAACCCTCTTCTACTTGTCCAGCTATTTTTCGCGTAAATCTGCTATCTTTGCAGTGTCTATATTAATCTTGAAATATTTATCAATACCAAGTTACCAACTATAAATCTCATCATTTCTTTGTAATTGTTCTGGTTAAACAGGCACAGAAGGTAGCCGGTGAAAAGTCAGCGGCCACATATGACACGCATAAGAGACGAGATTCAGAGACAACGCGTGAGTGGTTTGACATCTATGAATGCAAAAGTCAGTGACGTAAACATACAGATATCTAGACAATGGTTAATCTGATTAACATGCTCACACGCTTAAATTACTCACAAACGTAACACCGTGACACAACACAAGTTGGATAACAATAGTTTACTTGTTTTGTCATGGGTATTCACGGTCAAGGACATACTTGTACACATACGGAACACGATATGCTGTCGGCTTTCTGCGTACTTTGGTCTTCTCGTTGCGAATTCGCAGCTTCTCTTTCTTCGCGACCTCCACTTCGACGAACACGCGAATTTTCGCTCTGTCCCATAACGTTCTTGCAGCCGTGGTTCTTTGCTCTTTCAGCTCTTGTGAGCAAGTCAGACTACCCGCACGAATATTCAGGCCGGCCAGTCCCCCCTTCCGCCGAGCATGACACTTGCGACGCGAACTGCAAAGTGACAGCACGAACCGTCATTTCACGGACAGCGGTCATAGCAACGTTCTTCGGCATTCTGGCGGTGGGGATTTTGTCAAGATACTTTGCCCCGCAACCCTCCCCCCGGAGTGGCTGGGTGCACGCCAATCAGACAGTTCCTTTCCATAACGCTTCGTTGCCACTAGACACCTTCCGACAGCCATATCTGAACCTGAATGGACTGTACTAGGGAATTATATATGTTCACGCTATACCCCCTATGTGAAGTCTGTAGTCATGTGGTCGTGTCGTGCACGAATAAAACCTTATTGTTTTACATTACGTTGAAATGGTGTTTTGTCTGAGTCTGGTGCGTGGTAGTCACACGAATGAACTGACTAGGAACTGGTACATGTGTGGTGTACCCTTACAAAAAAGATCCAATGATATACCACTGATTACCATTGAATACCATTCAGTATCAATGGTATATCAGCAGGACTCAGTGGTACTCTCAACGGTAATTTAAAATGCCATTCAATACATCTGAACTGTACAAAGAATCCAAAATACCATTCAAAAACCGATTTGGATACCATTCAAATGACCATAATACCCCCTAAGACCATTCGAGTACCATTCAAAAACCAATGGTATCTTAATGGTATTTGAATGCTATTTTTTGTAAGGGTTTATACACGCCCCCAGTCAGTCTTATACACATCTGAACATATACAAACAATGCAACTTAAGCATAAATACACACAAGCAGTTGCAGCCATCTCACAAAACTATCACATTAAACATAGCCCAATCGGTGCCTGCAGTCGCTGCAAGGCAAAATATCACAGACAGTGCTCAATTATGTACCCAATAAATATCTGGGGCAGGATTGTTGACGTGAGACAATACGTCCAATTCACCCGATATGAAACTCTCAACATCACTGTGGCAACAGCGCATTACTGGTATGACATTTGTGTAATCAGTCATACAGACAGCTGATGCTCTCTACAAGGATAATTGTCATACAGAAGATTGGCATGAAAGGTAAGTGTTGTCTAACACAGTGTCCATGCTTCCTGGCGCACCTGTTCAATCAATTACCATCTCGACCTTTCTGGGAAGTAGCCAGTCATGTTGTAATTAATGCAGACTATTCATATACAAATATCCACCACTGTCTACAGCCAGGTACCCTTCAAACAGCTGAGTGGACTGGAGCAACATAGATTGAACGAACTTGTCTAATTTTTGACATGGCAACACAAAATTCGAATATGGGTTCTCTCAACTCAGAGTTTGATCTGTTGCTTTAGCCACTGCATTCTGCTACTTAAAACAAGTACAATAAACCAAACAACTCTCAAATTCTGATTCTTACATCCTGCATTGCCTCATCTCCCCATGGAGGTAAGGAATACTGGATACATGACTGAGTTCAATCAAACTCCAGAATGTTTCTCACAGGAAACGTCCACTGTATTTATAATACTAGTTAGTTTGCTATCAAGTTGCCCAACTGTACATGACTGTTGCCAAACTGCGTAATCTCCAAAAGGACCCGACTGAACCACGTCTCACACGGGTGTCAGTGAATCCAGAACAAAAACGACACACTCAGTTACGCCTCAGCCATGACGTGACGTGACGTGACGTGACGTGACGTGACGTGACGTGACGTGACGTGACGTGACGTGACGTGACATCCTGCCCCAGACTGCTAACAACACTTGCATAGTTTACTCAACAACGCGACATGCAATTGCGGTGCGATTCACAACGGGTGAAGATGACATGAACCAAACATCCAGGACACACGAATGATCAACACGATCTGTAGATGTCTGCAGCAGGTTGTCATTGTGTGCGAGATGGACGTAGCGATGACCACTGGTCAAGAAATGCGGATGGTGGGAACTTGCACTTCCCTCTCATATTTCACCGGTACTGACATTTCTCGTTCCCTTCGTATCGCGGTCTCTGGGGGTGGTGGTTCTGGCGTGGCCTCCAGGGGGTAGCACCGCAGCATCTGATACTCATTCGGGCCACCTCGATCGATGCGAACGGGCTTCAGTTTCTCGTGTCTAAGTCTACGGAAAGAGACACAGAGGCTGGGTTAGTGGTCTGTGGAAATATGCGCTCTGCAAACAAGCTGCTGTTAACAGAACACAAATGTAAAAATTGGTGGGGAGCGCGATCGTTCACTGTATCCGCAGCAAAGGCCTGGAATACACTTCCAAACAACACTAGAACCAGCGCAAGTCTGTGTCTTCAAGACAGCATTGAAGACACATCTTTTTAAAGCTTACTTTGAGTGATACATGTGAAGTTTCCCTTGGACATGTACGCATTTTATGACACTAACTCATTTTTTTATTATTTCATTATTATTATTGTATATATATTTTTAGAAACTTTACTTTACACCGTTTTTATTACTACTTTATTTAGTGGTAATTATATTATTTAATTTTATTATTTTTTTCGCCTAGAAAAGGTCGCTTTGTTGGCATTAATAGTATTGTTTTAGCATGATATTTTATATGTAAAAGTGCCATGAGCACCACCATGTGGCAGATAACGGCACTATACAAATTGCCATTATTAGTATTATTAGTGACATCACTGAAGACACAGACCCACTACACATCACAACTCACAGAGGAACGTATCAACATTAGAGTTGTGTACCTCGTGGTTCCATCGGTATATTTTATATGGTGCATGGTGTTCTATAATGGTGTTTATGGTGCATATTATCAAAAGCACAGGAAGTGTTTGGTTATGTAACAGTAGTGACACTCAGTGGCTTGATTTGACAACACCACTGATCAATTTGGACCATCTGCTCCTCCAGATGTGTGAATTTCGGACGGAAAGGAACACCACAGTGTGTTGACTGTCGTGTCCTTCTGGTTTTTGTTATGAATTTTACAAGATTATGGAAAATTCGAAAGTATTGTCAGTTATTGATTCCATACCATATGGAATAGCAGTTCTGTTAATGGTTTCAAAACTATGTACAAATACCAGTTCCATAGTATGTGGCACACGGCTCTACTCAACATTACACTTGTTACCAACTGTGGAAAGTTACAATACGTTGTCACGTTTCGTGCATAACAAAACAATATTTCAGTGGATACATTGCTGTGTATACTCACTGAAGTATATGTATACGCACTATGCATTATACAAGGATATATACCAACACATACTCACTTGCATACACACAAACAAGTTCAATCAACACACGTAGGCATACACACACACACACACACACACACACACACACTCACACATACGCACACACACACACACACACACACACACACACACACACACTCACACGCACACACAGACACACACACACACAGACACACACACACACTCACACACACGCACACACACACACACACACAGACACACACACACACACACAGACACACACACACACTCACACACACGCACACACACGCGCACAAATACACACACACACACTCACACACACACACACTCACACACACACACTCACACATACACGCGCACACATACACACACACACACACACAGATTCACACAAACATGCATATACCTTTTTATTCCTATGCATCCACATTCTGTGAGTGAACGTTTATTCACAACATTAGCAACTGTGCCTACAAGATGAACAACTATAAACACCACACACCTTTTGCCACTTCCTTTGTCAAATGGCTTTTGTCTGATCTGTTCTGCAATTGTCTCATCATCAATAAACTCTGACTGTCGCATGAAAATCGCTGGCATTTTCTGTCAAAAAATTAAACCAAGGAAGTTAGTATCTAATTATTTGTTACACTGAGATAACTGTTTATATATATATATATATATATATATATATATATATATATATATATATATATATTATATATATATATAAGTGTGTCTCTCTGTCTTGGTCTGTTAGTATGTCTGTATATATATATATATATATATATATATATATATATATATATATATATATGTATATCAGAAAGAGAGCAGTGGAAAGAGATGATCAATACAGCACCTAATAAACATACTTGAAGTATAATTGCAAGATTGAGTGACGAACATAGAAACCATGAATACAACAAATGACACATGCATCAGAAAATAAACGCGACGAAGAACAGACAAAAACTGGACCAACTTTGAAGCTGCTACAATAGTTACAAGTCAAGGATTAACATAACCCCCCCCCCACCCCTCATATAAGAGGGAACAAGAGTTATCAAGATTGCCCCCAGAGAATCAACTCTAGATGGCAAGTGGACAAGGAAGACCTTTGGCTTCTCAAGAGTCCAACCTATCTATCTAAATGTTCCCCGCCCTTCTTAGGTATAAGTCGACAATGAGAGACAGGTGGGATCTTCTTTACCTCTTCATGGATGTCGTCTTCACTGACGACCTGCTGCATGCTCTGTTTGCCCATGGCACTGGGCACATTGGGTAGACTGAGGGGGTCAACAAGGACGTCGTAGGGCACCATGGGGTGTTGGAAGGACTTCGCACTGTACACGTCCCACGACTCAGACTGGCCAAAGGTTCCTGGACGACAGAAGAATGCAACTGAATTCACATGTGCAGAAAGTATGTTTAATTAAGATACAGAATCTGGTTTAATTATGTTTTTATCAGTATTTGTTACTAGTTTATTTACATGTTGATTATTTTATGAGTGATGCAAATGAATTTTCATTGTTTCATTGTATTGTATTTTATTGTGTTATCAATTAGTGGTATTACAATGGTTTAGCACAAAATTTTAGTTTTTATATTGTACAGTATCAAATCCTTATAGCTGCCTAAAACTATTCCCTGACATATATTTTCAAATTGTCTAGAAAGCTTTCACCCACCTTACAATAAAATAAAATAAATAAATAAACATTATTTATTCACAAAGATTCTCTTTTCCTAATCTCTCAAAACATCTCTTAATAATAATCGTACCGTATTTATTAAGTGCTTAATCTTGCTGAACATAATGACTCACTGTAAATAGATATATTAAATATATAAAACTATACAGATAAATAATTACGTAATTAGAATATTTTATATAGTTGTCCTGCAATATTTCAAAATGGCGTCTGCCACAAGATGGACGCACCGACATAGTGGCCTTCTAGCGTCCACAGGCGAACTGTGCAGTCCAGAGATGATGTGAGAATCATCTTCTGTGTCTCCACCAAGGTCACCGACGTTATACTCTCGACATGTCCTCTCCATGTCGCTATCACTGAAACGGTCAACCAACATCAAGGATGTTTTATTTCCACAAGGTTTACACATTCATCCTTACAGTATAATGAAGGAAATACATGAATTACTACATCAGTGTGTTCCGTTAGTTTATTTATACACGTGTAAGTACATGTAATAACTGTTGGAAAGAATTCAGCATGTAACCATGTAAACTGAACATTTAACAAATTTAACAAGGTTTAACAAGTTGCCGCCCAGGGCCAAGCTCCAGACGGCATGTGAACAAGGAAGCCTATGGCTTATCGAGTGTTCACTAAATTAATTAAGATACGTATAAAAGTATACATAAATTAGTATTATACTTAAAATTATAATATACAAAATTATAAAATGCAATTAAAATGCTACTAATTAAAATACATTCTCTAAAAATACATAAATAAAATAAAAATTATACATTGTTTCTAAAAAATAAATAAGTATATTAAAAAAGTCATGTAATATAGCAATGGGTCACTTTGCAAAGTCTCCGAATACACTAACAAGTATGCATGAGACCTTCAGGTCAGGAGGTCATCAGGTAAGAACACTACTACCAGGGTAGGTCAGGACACAACTGAACATCTGGGCCAGGAGATCATCAGATCAGGAGATCTTCAGATCAGGAGATCATCAGATCATGAGACTGTCTAGTGACCACTGGGCTAGGAGATCATCAGATCAGCAGATCAGCAGATCAGGAGACTGTCTAGTGACCACTGGGCTAGGAGATCATCAGATCAGGAGATCATCAGTCTGGGAGACTGTCTAGTGACCACTGGGCTAGATCATCAGGTCAGCTGACCATCAGATCAGGAGACTGTCTAGTGACCACTGGGCTAGGAGATCATCAGATCAGGAGATCATCAGATCAGGAGACTGTCTAGTGACCACTGGGCTAGGAGATCATCAGATCAGGAGATCATCAGATCAGAAGACTGTCTAGAGACCACTGGGCTAGGAGATCATCAGATCAGGAGATCATCAGATCAGGAGACTGTCTAGTGACCACTGGGCTAGGAGATCATCAGATCAGGAGATCATCAGATCAGGAGACTGTCTAGTGACCACTGGGCTAGGAGATCATCAGATCAGGAGATCATCAGATCAGGAGACTGTCTAGAGAACACTGGGCTAGGAGATCATCAGGTCAGGAGACCATCAGGTGAGGAGACTGTCTAGTGACCACTGGGCTAGGAGATCATCAGATCAGGAGATCATCAGATCAGGAGACTGTCTAGTGACCACTGGGCTAGGAGATCATCAGATCAGGAGATCATCAGATCAGGAGACTGTCTAGTGACCACTGGGCTAGGAGATCATCAGATCAGGAGATCATCAGATCAGGAGACTGTCTAGAGAACACTGGGCTAGGAGATCATCAGACCAGGAGACCATCAGGTGAGGAGACAACTAGTGGGAGATGGAAAACTAGACCCCAAAACAGGTGAGAGACGGGTTGTGAGAGCCATGGTGGAATATGTTAAAAGGATTCTGTTTAGACATACATAATTATATGCATTCAATGTGTACAATATCAAAACATGCGAACTTCACTTAAGTACTTTCTCTGTTATGTTTGTTTTTGCAAATCAATGCATAACTTTGGTGTTATCTGCACAAACTGAGAGATAACTGAGTTTATGTGAGTCACTTTGGGCTTGCTGCCACGTGGGGGATTAATTATACAATCAATTATAATGAATGCACAGTGAATCACACAATGGCCATTGACTTTAAACACAGTGAACTTGTCAGATAACACCAAAGTCTGACAAACTGAACTGAATACTCATGACCCTGCTTTATACAGATAGCATAGCCAGAGTCCAAACCAGGAACCCTGCATTTGTATATCTTGTCAGGGTCATAAGAGATTAATAAAACACATTATAATGAAATATAGGAATATAGCTATACAAAATAATTACGTTAACAGGATTAATAAAACATTGCATACATTACAGAGTTAATTTGTTTTAGAGACACCCTTTAAGGGAAACCTACACTCAGGGCTGCGGGACTCTGCACCATCCAAGCAGTAGCCATCAATGTTCCACAGGTACACAAAACCCAGGTAGTCTGCACTGATCAGCACAGTGTTCTCAATGTCCACCTCCATGGTAGTCACCAACGTCCCAGGTGTCTGTGACTGCAAGTTGAACACAGACAGTGTTACACCTTCACATGTAGACTGTCTTAAATGCAATTTGAACACAGACAGTGTTACACCTTCACATGTAGACTGTAGAATAATGGTAATAAGGTCACTTCTTTTGTGCTTAGATCCTTTCGAACCAAGCTCAGGGATATTTCAGAACAAAAGGATTGATCAATCTCAAAATCCGAGAGCAGGATTCTAGCATACACGTAACGATTACCTGGCACACCTGTAAAGTTTTTGAAATTGTGTTACCTATAAACCAGGACACGTGATCACGTTTCTACTGGTTCCAAATATTATTTATCCATTATTTTTATGGAAATATATGCTGTTTTAGCAAACACAGTTATCAAAGACACAGTATTATTATCAATTACGGACCAATCGTCAATCAGTTAGATAAATCAGTGATCAATTAATTATTTTACAACACTAATATCTATGTTAACCTCAAGTACATGAAAAATACAGATTGAATGTGAAATGCAAAATAACAGACTTAATCAAGGATCACGTTTCATATAATCATCACCTGCTTTTATTGGCCCAAACCATATTTCTACAACATTACGATATGTCCAGTACCTACTAGCGGGCCTCATAGTGCCCATACCCATTTGTCATGAATTAACGTTGCATATCATTAAGATTATTAGTGAACTGAATGCCCTGAATAAATAACTAATAAATAAAAATAAAATACAATATTTATATACTGCCATAATCACAAGGTGCTCTATGGCACTTTACAGTAGAATAATAATAATAATACTAAATCTACACATAAATTAAAACATTACAATATTCAATTAAATAATTTAAAAGCTAAACAACAAATAGTCGTAAATTGAATTAAAGAGTAAAAATACAAGCATATATAATATAAGCATAATAAACCTAAAAGGTATAGGTGCAATAAATATTTAAGTAATATATTACATACAAACTATCAAATAATAATAATAAACAAATATTATATAGAATTAAGGGAGATAGAAATCAGTAAGATTACGGATAAAATGTACATTCATGGCATTAAAATAAATGAACTAGTAGGAATAAATATCAAGTGCTATTAAAATGGTTGATATGTCAATTTGTTGTCTACGTATTGCTGCCGGAACAGAAATGTCTTCAGTTGCCTTTGAAATGTGATGCAGCTATCACTATTTCTGATGTTAACAGGCAAACTGTTCCATAAATTCGCCACTGCTTTCATAAAATAACCCGGGGATCAACACAAAGATGTGTCAGATGAAATGTGTGCCGCAGTAATATTCTGATAAAACCCCAAACAACAGGAGGGTTCTTACCCCTGGGAACTGGGCCAGGAGTCGGCCTCCGTGGAACACATTCCAGAACATGATCTTGCCCCTGGGGCCACTGGCGACGAGGGCGCCCGAGTCCTTGCCATACGCCCGCGTCTGAAGGAACAGAACCTTGCTGATGCTCAGTTCACCCGATACTGAAAGTGAAAGTAACTGCCGTTATTGAAAATGCAACTAAATGCTAGTCATGGAACATGCTGTTTAGTAATCAAAAACGTTCTGTTCAATTTCTATCTACTTCTACTTAAATGAAATACTACTAGAAAGTAGTGTAATATTTACTGATGTATGTTTTATGGAAATTACTTTTACTCAAGTAATTCTGATGTGAATTACTTTTACTTACACATATCCCACTGCCTACCTTCACGACTGGCAGATGAGTGGCCAAATTACAACTGATAAGAACAGTGGAATTAAGAGTGATCCAGGTGGCCACTAGGTTAACGAACAGTCCCAATGTATGGGCCCACACAGATAATTTCTATTAGTACTAGTATGTAGTATAAATGAATGTATATGTATGAATAAAAGAAATGGCCCAAATGAAATTGGTTTTTCATTGAAGACAGTTAGTTTGACCACTAATGACTGCGGTTGATGTGACCTGATTCCATGCAAACCGTTCACACAACAGATGTTACATTTTGGATTAATTCGAGCCTGGCAAAATATGTTTCTGGCTAAGGGCCTATTACTATTCAAGTATGAAATGAAGTGACCCAGTCACCACTGACGTACGTGTGTCCTCCTCCTCATCATCATCGTCAGCCTCCGGAGCATGGAGGTGGCAGAAGATGTGTCCAGAGACCATGTTCCACACGATCACTTCCCCGTCGTAGCTGGATGTGGCCAGGAGGTTGGGAGGACACTGAGCCACGGAGAGGATGTCTTCCTTGTGACCGTACATCTGCCACATGCACAAGTGTATCACCATTCAGTACAGTATATAACAGTATACGTGTATTATAAAGTGTCCGTCCGTCCGTCCGTCCGTCCGTCCGTCCGTCCGTCCGTCCGTCCGTCCGTCCGTCCGTCCGTCCGTCCGTCCGTCCGTCCGTCCGTCCGTCCGTCCGTCCGACCGTGGACCCACATGTCTATCAGTTTTATGTGAAATGTTGCATGTGATCTAGCAGTCTAAGGCTGATGGTTCATAGATTTAGATTTTTTTAATTCATCTGGGTGGTAGAAAAAGCGGAGGGTTCAATAGTTCACGAGACTATACATGGATGTTGCTGCATGTTAACATTATGTTGCATCATGAGATAACCACGCAACCTAATTCTAGGGAGGGAGGGAGGGAGGGAGGGAGGGAGGGAGGGAGGCATACAAACAGCCGTGACAGGAAGGTCACTGACCTTGTCGTCGTGCCACATGGGGGTGGGGTGTTGGATGTGGTGGATCACCTCACCCAGTGAGTCCGAGTAGATGTTGATGTGTTTGTCCCATCCCACAGCAATCACGTACCTGGAAACACAGCAATGTGTAGGTGCCTGTTTTATATATATATATGTATATATATACATATATATATACATATATATATATATATATATACATATATATATATATATATATATATATATATATATATATATATATATATATATATATGTATATATATATATATATGTATATATATATATATATATACATATATATATATATATATATATATATATATATATATATATATATATGTATATATATATATGTATATGTATATATATATATACATATATATATATATATATATATAGTAGTATCCGTTGTGTGTGACAGGTCTATGGGCATGTGTTTTATGGATTAATTTATTATAATTTGTTTATTTATTATTGTTTACGATATTACAATTTTAATGTTTTACTTTTTAATATACTATAATTGTTTATGTAATTGTCTTAATATTATATAAACATGTATCTTAATTATTTTTATATAATCGTTTTAATTTTAATATATTTACATATACCTACTTTTTAATATACTTTTTATGATTCCATGTATATTGTACGACATGTACATGCCTATGAACAGGCTGGTCCCAGAGATATGGCACTGGTTATAATAGTAATAATAATAATGTGTGATCATGATAACATACTGTGTATATATTTGGGTGTATATGTGTGCGTGTGCGCGCGTGTGCGCGTGTGCGCATTCGCGTGCGCGTGCACGTGCATGTGTGTAATTTTCAGATAATGCTGGCCTTGGATGCTACTGCTGTTCAGGTAAAGATGTATCTCATGTGGCCTTAACAGTAACACTGTTTTGTTTATGTAGGTAGTATAATTAATGTGGCTAAAAATACATCAAATTACATTCCTAATTAAAGTGCACTTTATTTACATTTACACATTGTGATCAGGGAAATAAATTATCTGAAATAAATTATCTGTATCTGTACATCTGCCAGAATAATTCTCACAATATGTGTAATTCACTACCAACACTTATTTTATGGATATTTTAATATCATTCATTTATTTGTCTTATCTCAGTTGTTGTATTATTGTGATGTTTTTTTATTTAATTATACAACTTTCGTATGTCAAACATTTAGTACCTTTGCTATGTATGAATGCTTAAGTAAATATTCCATGTTACACTTAATTATGCACCATGTACACGCATGCATGTGTACGTGAAATATCTTACATTACATTGGCCTAGAATTGATCTATCTTAACCTAAAACATACGCCTTTTCACGTAATTCATAGGTGCGCAAGTGGTCTTTGGCCCTTCCAATGAACCTAGAGAATGGAGTAGTACAGTAGGGTAAAACTGTACAGGAACATGAGAAGACAAAAGACACACACAAGTGACACAGTTAGAGCAGGACATGTGAGAAGACTCAACCAATTCAGCTGCTTCTGGGGACTACACCCAATTTTCCTCCTTAAAATCAATTTTGATCCTTAACAGTGATGGTGAATACCTGAATATTAAATGTCAACACCATGATGCATCAGCGGAACATTGTCAGTGGTGTGTCATGGAAATAGTGTCCACAGTAATATGGCAATATTTGCATTTTGGAAAAAATCTTTAAATTTAACAACACAGTTTGTTTAAGGATGAATTGTCCTTAAGAGTTCTTTATCTTAGTGAAACAGTCCCGTGGTGAGCAGAATTAAAGATAGTATGAACTGATATGAGCGCTGGTGCCATCATTCGTATAACTCCTGTCCTGAAGAGTCACTCAGGGGTGGATGAGGGGGTAGGGGGTACTGACACCACAAGACAGCCAGCATATATGTAGTAAAGGCATAGTAGATGCATTTTGTGAAATTTGATTACTATAAGTGGCTGTTTTTCGTGTTTTTTTCAAGATTCACCCCTAAACTGCAAAAGTACCATTCCCATGTGAATGTCCACTTCTGCCTATTGCCAGATACTCAATTATACAATTGGTTACACCACAGCAATGCAGACTCAGCTTCAAAACTGCATCAAGTGGATTAAACCTTTAGAGCAAACGGCATCTGTGAATTGTGAATGCTCAGGGAAGTTTTCTTTAGCATTTGTACATGTTAACACCCTCCGGGGTACGGACACTTGCAGACAAGATGTCAATGTTCCAACAGACAACGGCCCTTGGTGAGGTGCAGTGGCTGAAGGGATATGTTTTGCTCTTAGGAGGAAACAGGATTCAAACCCTGGTGATTGCTGTGAATTGGCTTGGTACTGGTTCAGTTGAAGCATCAAAACCTGGGCAATTTTGGTCCTCCTACATTGCCTGTCTTTCAGAACAGACACTACAAGCCGTTGGTCACTTCTATCTGGCGTCTGTGCCTTGAGGAGGTTAACAAATCCACAGGTGGAAATGGAAAAAACCTGTCCTGGACTCACTGACTGGCGATCTCATTCTCTGAACTGCCAGTGCCAGAAGATGGACACTGAAGGGAAGATGCAAACGAATGACCTTTCAGCAACAGTTATCTCAGGTCTCAGGTAGTTTACTCCAAACAGCCCAAACTGGGGCTAATGCAGCAGTCTGTAGTGCTTCTTATGCATATGCGTTAGGTAGTATGTTTGTATGTTTGTTTGTTTGTTTGTTATAGCTTGTTTGTTTGCTTGTTTGTTTTGTTTTACATGCAATTTAGGTGACTGTGTGTCATGAAGGGGAGGTTCATGATTGCTGCTTGAAAAGCTTTGGGGTTTTCTATTCCAGTAATGTGTGATGGGATCATATCCAGATGCGAATTGCTCGGGGGTAAAAGGAGCACAATGCAGTGTTGATGCAGCACCTGGTAGCTATGTAATGGCCATGTTATTGGCAGAAGATGAATACAACTTTGACTAGACATCATCTTGTACCCACCTGTTTCTGTTCATCTCCACATATGTGAGTGCACAGATCTCTTCGTTTTCTTTTTCTGCAATACAGAGTCACCATTGTTTGTAGAGATATGACTGTCTAAGCTAAAGTAAAATATTTAACAGGTTTTCAGGTATTCAAGTTCACAGTTAAAGATGAACATTTATTTTACAGTGCAAAATCAGTCTTAAGAGCTCTCTTGAAGAGGTCACCTGTTTTATGGAAAATATCTTAATATCGCTGGGAAACATTTATCCATGGCATAGTTAATGCACAAAGGTTATTCACGTACAAATATCCACCACTGCCTATAGCCATGTACTCATTCATACAGCTGAGTGAACTGAAGCTTTGTGAACAAACTTTCTCGAAGTTTGATATGGCAGCACAGGGTTTGACAGTAGACTCTCTCTGAGCCCGGGGAACTAGTAGCCTTAATATATCCCCACGAAATATCAGCAGTTCCCATTTCTGGTGAACATGGCCGAATTGCGAACTTTGATACAAATTAGTCTTTTATCTATAATGCTCCTAATAAAACTATAAACCATGATGGAACAATATAACCAGTTTAATAAAATAAATGGAAAATAGACACATGTCTGGGGGCTAGCCAAAGTTACTCCAGGCTTGTCCTTGTGGGGGGGGGGTGACTGTTAAGTACAACCTCTGCCCTTACCTTTCTTCATGATGCGCAGACAGTGACCGTTGTTGTAGTTCCACATCTTGATGCAACCGTCCCTCCCTCCCGTGATCAGTCTGCACCAAGAGAACTGAGTTATGAGACACCCTACACACATGTTCATTGCCAGCTTCTCTGTATGGTGTTGTTGAGTGGAGTTAAATGTGGAAGTTAGACAAAACTGATGGATGTTACACTCTTATACGTAAAAAGAAGAAAAACATCCAGGCATATTGTGCTTAATGTGCAACCATTATTTGTATAAAAATGTCCACCACTGTGTGTAGCCAGGTACTCATTCATACAGCTAAATGAACTGCAGCAGTGTAGAATGAACAAACAGCACAGGATTTGAACTCAGGTTCTCTTAGTCAAGAGGGTAAGGCTCCAACCACTGAGCCAGTGCGCTATTTCCCCCGCCCCAGTACTAGCCTGCCATTCCCATGTTTACCTTCTGGAGGTCGAGTCAAAGGTCATGCAGGTGATCGCCTGATCTCCGTGAGCCTCGCCATATTCAAATATGGCGTTCCCCGTCTCAAAGTCCCAAACTTTCACCACCTGTGAGTAAAAACACATACAAATTGATTGTTTTAATTAAGGTGAAGTAAGGGTAAGTTTCTACATATAGGTCAATATTTGAAAACTGTGCAAAAATATGTCGCAAACATTCAATGATTTTAATGCATATGTGTCAAAATCATGTACTATATACATTTCAAAAAATATATCTCTGTTATCACTGGATGTTTCAAATAAATATATGGCTATTAATAGCACTGAATGTTGCCTGTGATATATGGGCTAAGTTAGTAACTATTAATGTACTTATGTATATTGATTTAACGTACGAAGATAACATACATCATAAATTACAGGGGACTGTCATGATTTCATAACTAAACTTTCATTTTCTTTTAATACAAAGCTATGTTTTTGTCATTAGTGTTCAGCTGGAAAAACCTAGCTATGTTTATTTTTTGTATGTCTCAGTTTTTTAATTGTTCACAGTTATCCGCTGGATTTGCAAATCTGACAAAGTGAAGTACTTCCCCAAATTATCAGAACATGTATTCTGCATGTACAAATAATCCACCACGGATAACTTTGCAAGTTATGGACACAAATTACCAAAAAGGTAATTAGTATCATGCTTGTGTTACTGAAGTTTAGAGTCAAGTTTTAGTCAATGGTGTTTTTCTATAACAAATCGGCAAAACCTATTCCAAACTACGCTACTATTATCTATTATTTTAGATCCTCAGTATACACCAAGTTCACTCCGAAGTATGTATGTAATCGTTGAGTATGAAACACAAAATTGATTCTGCTGAAAATTGATGATATTGGATTTACTCCATTTCACCAAGATGGCATAGCAAGCAGGCTGTTTCAAATGAGACTCTGTCAGTAGCCACTAAGTGAAGCTGTGTGTGACAGCCCACTCACCACACCATCTGGCTGTGAGAACCAGTTCCTGATGAAGGCAGTCGAAACGTTGATATGAGTTGAAACTTTTTGGTTCTGAATTAAGAAATTTACTTTAATACATTGTTCTTCCAACATGATGGACACCTTTACGAGAGAAAGGTCAGGTGACGGGTGACGGGTGACGGGTGACGGGTGACAGGTGACAGGTGTACCTACCGAGCTGTCTGAGCAGGAGATGACTTGACGGAACACGGGGTTGTAGACACAAGCGTGAACTGGCTCTCTGTGAGTCACTGGGATGTCGGCGTAAGACAGAGCTCTGTCAACAACAGAGCATAGAGTTAGTGGTAGTCTTTCTTCACTACCGTAATTGTCTGTTTGGAGTCAAAATGAATTAAGTTCATCTTTGATGAAACAAATGGTTATCATTGAAAAACAATCCTCTACACATACAGATACATGAGTAAAACAAGTGTGTGTGTGTGTGCGTGCGCGCATGCGCATGCGCGAGCGCACGCACATGCGCGTGTGTGTGTACATAATGAACTGGTGAAAATTGGAATGTATTTCTAATGCATGTTATTTAATGAATGGTTTATTGATTTACTGGAAATGTCTCTTTTAGACTTACATATATTTGAATTGAGACAGGCAATATTATTTTACATAATAAGTGGAGCAGTCTCACAACACAATGTAGATGTAGATGTAGATGTAGATGTAGACTGAGGCCATTCATCTGGTCAGTTGCTATGGCGATGGTCTTGGTGAGACTTACATGAGTTTGAGACTGAGGCCATTCATCTGGTCATCTGCTATGGCGATGGTCTTGGTGAGACTTACATGAGTTTGAGACTGAGGCCATTCATCTGGTCATCTGCTATGGCGATGGTCTTGGTGAGACTTACTTGAGTTTGAGACTGAGGCCGTTCATCTGGTCGGTTGCTATGGCGATGGTCTTGGTGAGACTTACTTGAGTTTGAGACTGAGGCCATTCGTCTGGTCGGTTGCTATGGCGATGGTCTTGGTGAGACTTACTTGAGTTTGAGACTGAGGCCGTTCATCTGGTCGGTTGCTATGGCGATGGTCTTGGTGAGACTTACTTGAGTTTGAGACTGAGGCCGTTAATCTGGTCGGTTGCTATGGCGATGGTCTTGGTGAGACTTACTTGAGTTTGAGACTGAGGCCGTTCATCTGGTCGGTTGCTATGGCGATGGTCTTGGTGAGACTTACTTGAGTTTGAGACTAAGGCCGTTCATCTGGTCGGTTGCTATGGCGATGGTCTTGGTGAGACTTACTTGAGTTTGAGACTGAGGCCGTTCATCTGGTCGGTTGCTATGGCAATGGTCTTGGTGAGACTTACTTGAGTTTGAGACTGAGGGCGTTCATCTGATCGGTTGCTATGGCGATGGTCTTGGTGAGACTTACTTGAGTTTGAGACTGAGGCCGTTCATCTGGTCGGTTGCTATGGTGATGGTCTTGGTGAGACTTACTTGAGTTTGACACTAATGCCTTTCATCTGGTCGGTTGCTATGGCGATGGTCTTGGTGAGACTTACTTGAGTTTGAGACTAATGCCTTTCATCTGGTCGGTTGCTATGGCAATGGTCTTGGTGAGACTTACTTGAGTTTGACACTAATGCCTTTCATCTGGTCGGTTGCTATGGCGATGGTCTTGGTGAGACTTACTTGAGTTTGACACTAATGCCTTTCATCTGGTCGGTTGCTATGGCAATGGTCTTGGTGAGACTTACTTGAGTTTGAGACTGAGGCCGTTCATCTGGTCGGTTGCTATGGCGATGGTCTTGGTGAGGCTGGAGTAGAAGCAGGCCTGCAGCTCACCGCGGATACAGTGGCTCTTTGGTCGAACAGTCAGCAGGCAGCTGTGGTCATGTAAGTCCCACACCTAGAGTAAATAGACAGCTGTGGTCATGTAAGTCCCACACCTACAGTCAATAGACAGCTGTGATCATGTAAGTCCCACACCTACAGTCAATAGACAGCTGTGATCATGTAAGTCCCACACCTACAGTCAATAGACAGCTGGGGTCATGTAAGTCCCACACCTACAGTCAATAGACAGCTGTGGTCATGTAAGTCCCACACCTACAGTCAATAGACAGCTGGGGTCATGTAAGTCCCACACCTACAGTCAATAGACAGCTGGGGTCATGTAAGTCCCACACCTACAGTCATTAGACAGCTGGGGTCATGTAAGTCCCACACCTACAGTCAACAGACATCTGTGGTCATGCAAGTCCCACACATACAGTCAATAGACAGCTGTGGTCGTGTAAGTCCCACACCTACAGTCAGCAGGCAGCTGTGGTCATGTAAGTCCCACACCTACAGTCAACAGACAGCTGTGGTCATGTAAGTCCCACACCTACAGTCAACAGACAGCTGTGATCATGTAAGTCCCACACCTACAGTCAATAGACAGCTGGGGTCATGTAAGTCCCACACCTACAGTCAATAGACAGCTGGGGTCATGTAAGTCCCACACCTACAGTCAATAGACAGCTGTGATCATGTAAGTCCCACACCTACAGTCAATAGACAGCTGGGGTCATGTAAGTCCCACACCTACAGTCAATAGACAGCTGTGGTCATGTAAGTCCCACACCTACAGTCAATAGACAGCTGGGGTCATGTAAGTCCCACACCTACAGTCAATAGACAGCTGGGGTCATGTAAGTCCCACACCTACAGTCAATAGACAGCTGGGGTCATGTAAGTCCCACACCTACAGTCAATAGACAGCTGTGATCATGTAAGTCCCACACCTACAGTCAATAGACAGCTGTGATCATGTAAGTCCCACACCTACAGTCAATAGACAGCTGGGGTCATGCAAGTCCCACACCTAGAGTCAACAGACAGTTGTGGTCATGTAAGTCCCACACCTACAGTCAACAGACATCTGTGGTCATGCAAGTCCCACACATACAGTCAACAGACAGCTGTGGTCGTGTAAGTCCCACACCTACAGTCAGCAGGCAGCTGTGGTCATGTAAGTCCCACACCTACAGTCAACAGACAGCTGTGGTCATGTAAGTCCCACACCTACAGTCAACAGACAGCTGTGGTTATGTAAGTCCCACACCTACAGTCAATAGGCAGCTGTGGTCATGTAAGTCCCACACCTACAGTCAGCAGGCAGCTGTGGTCATGTAAGTCCCACACCAACAGTCAATAGACAGCTGTGGTCATGTAAGTCCCACACCTACAGTCAACAGGCAGCTGTGGTCATGTAAGTCCCACATCTACAGTCAATAGACAGCTGTGGTCATGTAAGTCCCACACCTACAGTCAACAGGCAGCTGTGGTCATGTAAGTCCCACACCAACAGTCAACAGGCAGCTGTGGTCATGTAAGTCCCACACCTACAGTCAATAGACAGCTGTGATCATATAAGTCCTACACCTACAGTCAACAGACAGGTGTGGTCATGTAAGTCCCACACCTACAGTTGACACATCACCACAGGTTTATCTAGAGACTAAGCCACCAATCATTTGGATGGGCAAAGTTTGTTTTGGACGGGTAAAATGACAGTGGTTGGGATGAATTTAAGGACCAAAATAGCTTACTGGTGTGGCTCATATATATGTAAGTTCACATGCATGCACGCACGCACGCACACACATGCACATGCACACACGCTTACCAGGACAGTTTTGGATTGACAAAAATGTTGTCCTATTCAAAGACCTGCAAAGCACTGTTGGTCACTTCCTTTATAAGTACCAAGAAGTGTTCCCCAGGCAAAAATCAATGATAGAAACTATTTCCTCCAATATATCCCATGGTAATATTCCAAGGGCAAACCACCATGCCAGTGTGACTCTGGACATTACAGAGAATACACCTGCAGACAAAGGTTTCATCCTGATATCCTTAAGGACAGCAATACCTGCTTTATCAATATCTCGCAGAAACAATTCTATGAACAAAATAGGTTTAGGATATAATCGCAAATAGGAGTCACGCTTAAATTATTACAAACATTACTTTACCATCTGACATTGACGAAATGTACTAAATGGACAGTGTGTGACACCAAGAAAGACTTACTCATTCCGGGTAATGTCCTGTCCACCACTGACCATAAACATGCATTCTAGTTATACATCTGAATGACCTGGAGCAATGTGGTGTTAACTACATTTGGAAAAAAACCTCCTCAATGAGAACCCAATGGCCTAACATCAGCACAGTTGTTCTCAGAGATAACAGCAAATGAGAGACACTTCACCTTGAGAAGTTTGTCGGTCGACAGACTGAATATGCGATCCTCCTCTTCAGCGATAAACACAAAGAAGATGGGGGCGTTGTGGCCTCGTAGCAACCCCGTGGGTTTACCGGGGACATAGGGGTTCCACATCCGCACAATTCTGTCCATCCCTAGAAGAAGTGGTGACAATTTGCTCAGTTCATTTGCGCTGTATACTATTATTATTTCATCATTTAAAGGTAAACCAAAAGTAATACCACGAGCATGACGAGCATATACACCTAAGAACTAATATGGCATAACCATTTACAGCTATAATCAACAATAGTGTTATACCTGTGGTTTATTCAGAATGTACTTTCCAAGTGGGAGATTCTAGTGAAATCTTACAATTCCTGATGGCTGACATGTTGAGACGTGCCCCTGATGCTTGAACAATAAGGTCTCAGGTGGTTTCCTCCAAACAGCCCAAACTTGGGCTAACACAGGAGTTGTTTTTCTCTAGAATTAGTGAGTCCTAAGTTTCGAAACAGCGGTAGGTGAGATTGAATCATGTCCCCTCGATTGACAGTCCGGTGCTCTACCACGCGACCACCGCTCCCCACAGGACATAAATCCTCTTTGACATCGACGGTGCAGTGACATGTGAAATGTTTTTGTGTCCTCAACATTCAATACATGAATATGTTAGCTAATATATTGGTTTATCATATTCCTGTCGATTCAGAGTTGCACTTGTACCAACTGGATGAACTGGTCTATTGCAATGAGACATAACCTTCTCGGTAGTTAAATCACCAAAACAAATATGATGGCACAAACTAAGTTATACTAAGCTATTCTTAATTTGGCAACTGGCAACCTGGAAAAGTAGGCATTTCTTCAGGTTTTCTATAATTATTTAAACTGGAGATATTTCAACCAACAAGGTATCATTTCGAAGAAGCCTTTAAACTCATCATCTGTGGAATAGCAAAAGGCACCAAACTTTATTTGACAATTTTTTAACTCATTACCCACGCTGCATGCAGAAAGTCTAATATCAAATGTGCAGCACATTAAATGTGTTAAATAGGTTGAATGTTAAATATGTTAAGTATTCTGCATGTGTTAATTGTTCTGCACGGTTGCTAATTCTAAGTAAAAACTATTCATCATCACATGAAAAATATTACAATTCTAAAGAAGAGTACTTAATGAAATATATTGCTCATGGCTCCAGGATCCAATTAAATGCCACAAATTAAACTATTTTTGGAGCATGTTGAAACATGCAACATTTTTTTACCCATCTACAGTGGATCTCATTCATGTACTGTTGTTATGTCACACATCAACAGTGCGTCATCAAGAACCACTGTAGTTCAGATCAGTTCAGACAGCTTATTACCAAGTAATATTTTTTAAATAACCCCTCAGGGAAGAGGCATAGAGCTAGGCCACAAAACACCTGGCAAAAAGACACAGAAAGGGAAACAAAATAGATTGGTTACACCAGGAGAGAGATGGAGAGGATGGCCATGGACAGAAACAGTGGCGTTGTTTGGTCGATGGCCTGTGCTCCCAGCGAGCAATCAGGCATAAGTAATATTAAAAATGTACAAGGATTTTTTTACATTGTGGTAATAACTGATATACAATATTTACATACACACTGTGCACAAGCAAATTATGTCAACAGAAACATTATAAAACTGTGTAAATTTAATAGGTCAGCAGGTCACATGTTTCAACATTTGCTACATTGTAACATTAACTCTTGCACTCACCTCCGGTGACGATGATGTTCTTCGTATGAGAGAAGTCGAACACCTTCACACCCTTGTAGACCTTGAACACGGAGTGGTCGGCGCTCAGCCTCACTTTCGGCTGGTTCCACGTCATCTGCTGACGCGCCCGAATGCGTTCGTGCGTCGTCGGCGATTCCCGCAACTCCCGCATTTGTTGCTCGACGTGTGTACTACCACTAGTGCACCCTGGTGGGAATCACAAGAACTTCAGATTGCGAGGAAGAGGTTTCAGCCGACATTATAACATGTTGGCTAAATTGTTGTCTGTTGAATGGTATACATAATTATGCACAGATTTGCTCAGCAATAGAGTATTCCGATTTTCCAAGTACCAATGCAACTTGATCGAATAGGCCAAACAATAACAATGTAGCTATTAACCTGTTATCTACTTAACATTCATCAGCACATGAAATGGCCATATTCATATTACTACCTAGAAGATGAAATACCACCTTTTTATTTTGTGATCATGACTACTGAACTTCACTTCAAGATCTGAACTGTTATTTACTGCAATATGGCAGTTTTAACATCATGTTTTATTTACACATTCATTACATGTACAATTCACTTCATGTATTTTCATGCATTAATTGGTTTTCGAGATATCTAAATTCTATCATGCAAGCCACACGAAATGTAATTCCAGTTGGCCACCATCTTCAAACTCTCTAAAATGGTGTAAAATAAGGAGGTTGTCTAGTGTTTGTTAAAACAGTTAAAACAAAATACATATTTAGGCAAATGACTTTTTCCTTATTAAGTGTGCGAATCTGCCAGGGAGTGAGTGGTCGTAATGTTACACAAAACTATAATACACACAGACTTCCACGTGTTTCTACAATAACACATCTACCAGCTATACCAGTCATTACAGAGGTAACTAAATTATCAAGTAAAAGTCAATCCAGTTTCTGCTCTACCAATCCCTATTTCCAAACTTAATGGGTTGGGAATTTAAAACAGGAATTTAAGGGTAAAAACAGGGTAGGTGTATAAGATGGCCTAAATTATCTATGTCACCAAGTGGCATCTTTATTTAATATGTTCTGTGGCTGTGTATTTGATATGTAACAACACATAATTTCAGGTCAAATGTGAAAATGCTATGATCAAATATTGTGTTACTGTTACAAACGTCAAAGTGGAAGTGCTCTGAACTGCTTTTCAACACAGCAACCTGGCCATTAACAATTAACAAATTGTACAGCTATGCGTGCTTCAAAGTACACTATTTTGATATCTGAACTTTTTGTACTGAAGATATATGTGTTGTCATGGAAAATACACACTTCAACAAATGAGGCAGACAGGTAATTTAGCAGAATAAATAATCGACTAACAGAGTAGATATCTACCCCCACTCTCATGCCTCTAGCTACCAAACTGTGCTGTGATTTACCCTCTTCATTATCGTCACCCTCCACACCCTCAATGTCATCAAGCCCGCGGTCTGAGACCACCTCCTCGTCCTCCTCCTCCACAACTATTTTACCCACTTCCCAATCCTTCCTTGTCATCTTCCCTGGAGGACGCCGCATGTTGTACATCAGATACATCAGAAACATGTCACTACCCTCGACTTTCCAGCTAAGAAATGCAGCAACAATAGCAAGAAGGGGAAGTAACACGAACATGCGACTTACATTACAATAACACAAACACATCTTGTTTAGTAACAATTATTTACACACTGTTTCGTTTATTAAACCTGTAACAAAGTCTGCAATAACTCAGAAGTCATGATAATGAATTGCTCATCTTGTAAACAAAATAAACACACTGTAAACATGTTGCATGGAAAATTTTGTTCATGGCTCCAAAATGCGAAAGGACAGAATTAACACTTACATGACACCAGTGCATGATGAAGATACACAGGTGGAGTATCGGTACATAGAAAGCTTTAATTAAACACTTCAAATTAAGCTACAATTCTTACCGCCAATATAGACAAGCTTTTCTGACAATACTAATTGCCACATGATATCTTTGTTTGATTCATTCATTATGACAACAAATTCAGGAAACTCCCTGCTATGAATTACCAGCAAAGTTTATCCAGTTAGTAGACAGCGTGTTATTAAAATTAACAACTTTCACGGGACTCACCAAGAACAAGGGCTGTGTTGGCGTGATTTGAGCAGGAGATAACTTGCCTCAGACTGTGGTAGTACCGCAGCTACAACATCAAAGCAATGTCATTGGCTAAGAGGCCAATAGGCTCGGGCATGCAATAGATATGCATGGTTCTGTTGAGACTAAAAGTTCCACATAAATAAATATAAATAAATAAAATAAACTTATATAGCGCCAAATCTAGCTTAAAAACTATTCAGGGCGCTTTACATGTACATGATAACATGTTCTTAAAACTAATTACCCAAATGTATAACTAAAACAAAATGAACTGTATATTATATAAAAGTGCATAAAGACAGACTAATAAAAACATTATAAATAAATAAATATAGCAAGGCTGAAAAACATAAATACACAAGGTCATTTAAGGCAGAAGTAATGTTCTCTTCGATCATTGTCTCTTCGTTTAAAGCATGGGGAAAAGGTTTCCTTTTTGGTGACTTGTGGTTGGAGATATTAGGCAGGTGCAGTTTGTTGTATTTTGGGAGCCTTGCAAGTAAGGAAACATACTTCACAAAAAATAATCAAATCTGGATGTGCAACAAAGCACCTGCTGTATCAGAATAAACTGGTGTGGCACTTGATATTGTTCTCTGTTTTACAGTGGCTGGACCACACTGCAATAGCTTCTAATTTCTACAAGAGAAAATAATCATGGCTACATCATTGTTCCTATTTGACATCATAAATAACAAACTTTATCTAGCCTGATATTCGTGAAAGTGTTCACCAAATTGGAAGACTACTACCGGGTATATGAAAACAAGATTTCTTATTTCACAACTAATAAATCTTGACTCACATCGACATTTTGACCACAGGTGGCCTTCATTAGGAACCACTCCATTTGTTAGTTGTGAAATACGAAATCTTGTTTTAATATTTATCTACTCTGTTTAACACTCCGATTCATGGAGTGCATATAAGTTTGACTGTGATCAAAATCCAAAGCCCTCTTAATTCATCACCAAAGCAGTGCAGCAAGTCAGATGGCGTGCAACTAATTGCAGAAGATGTAGCAATATTTCGTTACATGTCATGTAGCCACCTTAGATGCTAATCAACTATGGAGCAGACTTATGGTATTGACACCAGGAGAGTTAGAAGTAGGTCGAGTCAACAAGTGAGACAGTTGTGTCCTTATGGTCCTTATGGAGACAGGTTATTCTTTGACTTCGACTTTAAGGGACATGGAGACAGTTGTAGACCACAGCATTTCTGCTGTGTAAAGCTAACATTTCTAGTAGCTAATTCACTATGTATATGTCAAAGATGAACAAAGCTCCTGTTTGTGGGGTCATAACCCAGCCTCTTTTACCCAAATGATGGGCTATGGGGTCATACCCCAGCCTCTGTTACACAAATGATGGGCTATGGGGTCATAACCCAGCCTCTGTTACACAAATGATGGGCTATGGGGTCATAGCCCAGCCTCTGTTACACAAATGATGGGCATCGTCTTCAGCATTGATTCTTTTCAGTAATTTGTTTAAATAATTTGGATCTGACAAAGTGCAGTTATACAGTGTAGGTCAGTGACAAGTTACTGAAGGCATTAATACTAATTAATTAGTTTTTATTCAACCATAATTGTAACCTTACGATTGGGGTGACAATGTTGGGGTAAAAATACCTGGCTGGCCTTTGGCACTGGAGCAATTGCACATAGGAACGTAGTTTCACCACCTACTGGTCAGGATGTTAACTACTTTAAAAGAAATTGAATATCTACACACCAGAGGGAGCCACTCAAGAATATCTACCCACCAGAGGGAGCCACTCACCTGCTGCACCCAGTCCCCGTGCACCTTCCATCTGATGAACTTTGTGTAGGGCCCCAGGGCGATCTGGTCCAGGGCGATACTCGCAATCCCCTCTGCCTTGGGCGCCTCCTTCTTCCACGTTCTAGGGAAGAAACAAAAGGAAAACACGTTAACCGATTAGCACTCAAGTCGGGCATTGACGGTCGAATCTCAGGTCAGGTCAGCCATAGCCGGCCAGCGAATACATCATAACGTTTGAATTCGGTTTACGTGGTTGCGTCTAGTGACTAAGAGATGCAATAAATGCGACAGCTATCTAGACATATAACGTTAAATTGTGACTATTTTGGATACTTCCGTTCTCAAAAATATTAACCGCGTTTTCTAAATTTAACAGCAATAGTTTTTGTTTTTGGACATTTAAACATATCCTCCAGCCAGGAGTTGGCCATGTGTACAGCTAAAATGTGTAATATATTATACTAAAATGTACGCCAATGTGTAGATAATTTAATGTGCTTTTAAAAAACTCAACTTGTAGCAGTAGAAATCCAAGCATAAAAAAGTTACACCGCAACAAAGTAGTTATTTTACAAAAAGTTTCAAAATGTCATAGTGTCAACCAAGAAATGGTCAACATATTTTCAGGTTATAACAAAAGTTTTAACACCACTGTGTAGGTACTTTTATTATCTACAACATGCATACAACATGCTATTGCGAGAATTGAATAATAAAGGCGCTAGAGCAAAGAAAATGGCGCAAGCAATATTTCTAAACATCTAGGTCAAATTTTTGAGGAGCCACAGGCTTCACGTTAAAATCGGCTGCGTGCTAATGGGTTAAATGCCGATTATGAAGTGTTACCCCAAGAGGGAAGAAAGGTTTGTTTAACCACATGTTGAACTGTGGTAATATCTAATTTATGCAAAAAACAAAAAATTACAATTAATTGACTTGCACAAAATTTTATTTGTTCACATTAGATAAGTGTCATAGTTCTTTTTTATAAAACAGATCAAGATAGATCCATATTCAGCCAATAAGCACAGCAGATATAACTATGCATTATTATGGCACATGCTGTGTGGCTATACAAATATAAGTTTCAGTAACAAAAGTCTTTTATTAACACTAGACTGTGTTTACTGCGAGACTATGTTGACTGCGAGACTGTGTTTACCGCGAGACTGTGTTTACTGCGAGACTGTGTTTGCTGCGAGACTGTGTTTGCTGCGAGACTGTGTTTGCTGCGAGACTGTGTTTACTGCGAGACTGTGTTTGCTGCGAGACTGTGTTTGCTGCGAGACTGTGTTGACTGCGAGACTGTGTTGACTGCGAGACTGTGTTTACTGCGAGACTGTGTTTACTGCGAGACTGTGTTTACTGCGAGACTGTGTTTACCGCGAGACTGAGTTTACCGCGAGACTGAGTTTACCGCGAGACTGTGTTTACCGCGAGACTGTGTTTGCTGCGAGACTGTGTTTGCTGCGAGACTGTGTTTGCTGCGAGACTGTGTTTGCTGCGAGACTGTGTTGACTGCGAGACTGTGTTTACTGCGAGACTGTGTTTACTGCGAGACTGTGTTGACTGCGAGACTGTGTTTGCTGCGAGACTGTGTTTGCTGCGAGACTGTGTTTGCTGCGAGACTGTGTTTCCTGTGAGTCTGTGTTTACTGTGAGACTGTGTTTGCTGCGAGACTGTGTTTGCTGCGAGACTGTGTTTGCTGCGAGACTGTGTTTGCTGCGAGACTGTGTTTGCTGCGAGACTGTGTTTGCTGCGAGACTGTGTTTGCTGCGAGACTGTATTGACTGCGAGACTGTGTTGACTGCGAGACTGTGTTTACTGCGAGACTGTGTTTACTGCGAGACTGTGTTTACCGCGAGACTGTGTTTACCGCGAGACTGTGTTTACCGCGAGACTGAGTTTACCGCGAGACTGTGTTTACCGCGAGACTGTGTTTACTGCGAGACTGTGTTTGCTGCGAGACTGTGTTTGCTGCGAGACTGTGTTTGCTGCGAGACTGTGTTGACTGCGAGACTGTGTTTACTGCGAGACTGTGTTTACTGCGAGACTGTGTTTACTGCGAGACTGTGTTGACTGCGAGACTGTGTTTGCTGCGAGACTGTGTTTGCTGCGAGACTGTGTTTCCTGTGAGTCTGTGTTTACTGTGAGACTGTGTTTGCTGCGAGACTGTGTTTACTGCGAGACTGTGTTTGCTGCGAGACTGTGTTTGCTGCGAGACTGTGTTTACTGCGAGACTGTGTTTGCTGCGAGACTGTGTTTGCTGCGAGACTGTGTTTACTGCGAGACTGTGTTTACTGCGAGACTGTGTTTACTGCGAGACTGTGTTTACTGTGAGACTGTGTTTACTGCGAGACTGTGTTTGCTGCGAGACTGTGTTTGCTGCGAGACTGTGTTTACTGCGAGACTGTGTTGACTGCGAGACTGTGTTTACTGCGAGACTGTGTTTCCTGCGAGACTGTGTTTACTGCGAGACTGTGTTTACTGCGAGACTGTGTTTGCTGCGAGACTGTTACGTCCTACCTCAGACATTCTCCCGTGTTGTTGAAGAGGAGGATGTTGACACATCCGTCACTGTCTCCAAAGAGAATCAGGCAACTGTCACCACTCGTGAAACTGCACAGAAAGACAACATGACACATGTTAACGACCAGAAATGACTTATATCTAAAAGTACAAATGTGTGTCTTCATTTGAATGTGTAAGCATTGAAACTATAATCATGTAAACGGTCGTGGGATAAGTTTTACCCGACTTATTCGGTTTGCCCATTTATGATACTGTTTTTATAGATATGATTTGTCATTAATATAATAATAAGGCGGCTCCTGCTGTACGGGCGCTTCAGCCATAGTCTCCCTGACCCACGTGATCATTTGCATACTATTTGTTACTGTTATATTTATGTTTTACATACACATATTGAATGATACGTATATGGGCCAAATAAAGAACTTGTGCCCACCTACACACCCTCCCACCCACGCGCACTCCTCACAAGTTCACAAAGTCCCCAGAAATACTGTGTGTTAGTAGCTGTTCAACTATCCCCAACTGACTGTTCATCGCGTGCATATCTTATCAATAAGCTTCCAAAATATGAAAAAAATACAAGGAACCACCAAAGACTGTGGTAAAAGCCATATTTACACCTAAAGGCAAGGTGTAAGATATGCATGAAGTGAGTATACCTGTAGTCGATGTTGAGTGGTACTGTCTCCAGACAGTTTATCTGGCAATACGGCTCAAAGGAAGACAACTCAAAGAACTGGATCTCTCGGTCACTGAAATCACATGGTTTACACAAATTAATTAACGTTATTGTACTACGTCAATCTACTCAAAACTGCCTTTTCTCTCAAGCATGACCCTTATCATTGTTGGTTTTTGAAGGGGGCATTTATACCTCATAGAAAGCTCCTACATACACAAAACAAACAAACAAACAAACACACTCTTCCCTTATTTCTAGCACAAATTCTTTTTGCTCAAGCCGAACTCTTTTGATTCAGCTAGAGGGTGTGAATTTGACTGCATCATGTGACTATTTTTCTGCATAGTTTATTTTACTTTTTACGTAATTTGCATATTTGGAAGATGTTATCATTCTTTATGTTTACATTTGTCAACACATTTACAAACTCTGATTACTACTACACTGTATTATATAACGCATATGTTTTCAATAAAAAACATTCTAACAACATTTGGCTGCATCTAGATGCTTCAGCAAGTCAAATCAACCCAGCGATGCACAGATGGAAAGTGAAACTTCAAGATTGTTACCCTACCCGGTGCTCACTATGATCTTGTTGTAGTGGGGCATTAGGGTGAAGTCTGTTATCCACTTTGGCTTTGTCCGATTCATCATTTCCTGTCAATGTAAGATGCACAGTTCAGACATGATGTCAACCATAAAACTCTGCCCACATTTTCTGCGAGGCTAGAAGCAAACAGTTGCCTGCTCTGTTCAGAAAGTCTTTATACAGTTAGAAACCAATATTCGATATAAAAAGAAGTAAAATAATGTCTTCTTATATTCAATATATCAAATTAACATTGCTTCTCTAAAAATTAACTATCATGAAGTATGCTCAGCAATTTAAAATATATTTAAAATGCATTCATGTCCACTTCAGTTTCTATAAAATTCTGCAGCACTGGTAAAACATTTCCATACTTATTTATAGGCAAATAAATGTTTACAGATTTCAACAGAAATTATACCGAAAAAATGATTAAGTGCTGTCAAATCAGTAAGGAAAATGTAGGATTTATGGCATATATATATATATATACACCTGTATATATATATATATATATATATATATATATATATATATATATATATATATATACTGTATATATGGTCAGTTATCACGAAACGTCGTCAAAACTTTTTTGTAATCTAACCATTATAAAAGCATACAGCATGGCATTGTAATGGTGGTCACGGCAACCGCCTCGGTGACAGGTACCATGGGAACCCAACTTTTACGTGTGTATCTTCAAAATGATGGAAGATACAGGCAAATAAAGGGTATTTTTGACCCATCTTTGGAAGTTTTTTCTGTAGTACTATTATACTAACACGAATTATGCATTAACCAATAATCACAGGTGTGTGGTTTATTTACCCACTTATCGGTGTGTAGTTCGACATAGTCTTCAAAAAATGTCAGCGTTTTGCTGAATGGGCTCGCCGCAAGAAGAGTATATATGGTGGGGTAGTTTGGCCAATACCGAGCGTATGCAAATTTTCAACAAAGCGTATGCAAAGGCAAATAATCTAGTACAAAAATACTAATTGTATCTGTATGTTGATACTTCCATTTAGATAACACCTGTATAGGTTAAATTGGCCTCCCAAATTGTTTAATCCTGTAGTAAAATATAATAGTCTCATATTTCAACGTGGGGTAGTTTTTGACGATACCGAGCGAATGACATAGACTCACTGATTCTGGAGAGAGTCTTAAATATTAGTGGACGTTTTTTTCTCATATTTGTCTGGTGTTACTTAAGGTATGTGACAATGATAAATGATAAATGCAGCCATCTTTTTCTTCTATATGTTATGATGTTTATACATGTGGCGATACCGAGCGTATACACGAGACCGAGCGTATGCAAATCAAATATCTCAAAAATTACGTACTGCTGCCAATACCAGAAGAAAGGGAGAGACACAGGAAGGCAATAGCCAAATCACAGAAGATAAGATGTCGGTACCGGAATTTCATAGGAGATCAGAAAACAGCAATGAGTTACTTTAAAAGAATTATTAATTCAGGGGAAGAGAAATCTTCTCACCGACAGACACTATGCAGAACATCTACAGGAAGTTTAGCCTTGAATTCAGTGAGAGTAAGATATCATTTACTGCATTCTGCAGGGGGAGACCATCCAATGTCAAGCTCGGAGATACGTGTGCCTATGCCAGCGTCACGCCAACATGTCCATGACGCAGAATGCCTCCAAAGTACTGCCAAAGTCCTTAACTGAATTAACCTCGATGAGTGATGAAACTATAACGCAGAAACTGAATGACGGGGACTGCACAAGACCAATCAAATATAAACTGTGGATCAAGAAAGACGTGCAATACATGACCTCCCTCAGCACAAATTGAAGTGGTGGAGGGCATTGACACATTCTCCTAAACACTGAAGAGAGAACTCCAAGAATTCAGAGGATATTGTGGCAGGGCCTTCACACAGTACGAGCAAATCAGACATATCAGAGGTAATCTTAAGCTTATGACGGAAGCCACGTGCAGTGAATGGCTTATTGGAGGTGCGCGCCATTGCGCCAATGGACAACCCTCTTATAGTGAGAGGCAGCTCATGTTACCATGAATGTTGCTATGAAGGGGCGGATATTTAACCCAAACTGCTACGGGTGGAGAAGTGTCCCTGTCGCTGTCATCCGGGATCAGTTGGAGGAAGATCCATGTGAAGCAAGCTCCAGCAATGGCCGTCGTTACAATTTTAGACAATAGTCTCAAATGATCAGATGGTGTCAACTGTCTAAGAGTAAAAACATGTTGGCTGTGTTGCACACATTGCTGAATAAAGGACATGTTCAGTTCATATCATGCTTTCATAGAATATGAGTATTGTACTAGACAAGTATAGTTTGTCGATGAGGTTATTGCCATGGTTATCACTTACTAATGCAGCAAATTATCGTAGCAGTAAGCACATTAGTAGAATAAGTTGTTTATTTGTTATTGTGATTAGCGGAATGTATCCGATGCTTACACACAATTAATTTGGTTAAAAGTAGAATTTCACACGATCTCCGAACATTATAAAATAATCGACATGACAATTACTTGGTTAAAAATATACTTCTTGCCACAATGGCGACATTTGAGTTAAACGAGAACTGCGTTTCCTTAGAAATGGCGATGACTGGGAAATAGTGCACATACCTGTCTCAGGGCAACACGCCGAGGCCAAGCAGAATAAAACAAATGCCCCTTAGAACAAGTATTTTCTATTTTGAAAATACCAGTGAAGAATGCTTTTCAGCGATACTGAGCGTATACCTATTTTAAGCATCCTTATGAAGACTACAGAAGACAGTGTTCGCATCAGGTTTGTTCCGTTGAAAAGGTAATTGTTCATTTTATACCTGCATTTACGGTGACAGTATACAAGCAGTTCCCCTTAAAATGACAAGTAATTATATGACCGCTTTACTCTTTTTACGGGGTACCGAAAATGTATTCTAATTTTTAAATTGCATAAAAACAAAAGAATGTTTACAAACATTGCCACTTCTGTCCATTTTGGACCATACATCTGTCACATGCTCAAACAAAATAAACTAGAGCATTTAGCGAAAAAATCAAATACCATAACATACACATTAGGTACACTATGTGCGTGCATACGCTCGGTATCGCGCAACACGGACACCCAACTTCAAAGCGATGCCAAAGAGCCGATTTTACTAATTAAGCTACCCAAATTTATAGTATACCTTGACATGTTATTTATTAGTGACTAAAGGGAAAACGTGAAATATTGAATTCTAAATTTAACCCCCTAAAGCAGATTCTGACGACGTTTCGTGATAACTGACTATATACGTTTACAGAATTTTACAAAACGTATACACACAAAATAAACATATCGTCGTTCAATGGGGAGACCAGTAGGTGGCACTGACCGCGGTGATGACGGTCTTGGAGCGTTTAATCATCATCTGGCTGGACCAGAACGTCATGAGGCCGTCCTGGCTGCAGGCGAGAAACGTCCCGTCCGAGGTGTTCCTGATCTTGAGCACGGGCTCGCGGTGGGGCATGTTGCGAGTGCGGGCGGGCAGGTGGAAGGCGATCTCACGAGAACGCACATACGAGTCCTCCTTCTCCGCGTACTCCAGCTGCATGTAGGTACAGAACTCATCCCACGAGATGGCGCCATCAGACGACCAGTCGATCTTGTGGAACAGTGCATCGATCTGTTGCACCTGAGACAAACATGTCATGGCTATCACTTTTGATTGTTACTTAATTAGTTCTACTTACTTATACTACAGAGAAGCATGTACACATGCATCAGAGTAACTAGTAAGAGATAACAAATCGTATTGAAGTAAAAATTACTATACATACGTATATTGAGAGGTTGACTAACTGTATAATTACTATGAGTGGCTCCTGTGATAGCGACTTTTCAGTCTTAACAGGAGCCATTGACCCCCAATTTCACTGTTTTAAATTACTGATGTATGACGTTTTGTTTATGTGTCACCTTATGATTATTGAATTCATG
Source organism: Oasisia sp. SBJ-2009 (assembly GCA_964017155.1). Classification (NCBI taxonomy): domain Eukaryota; kingdom Metazoa; phylum Annelida; class Polychaeta; order Sabellida; family Siboglinidae; genus Oasisia; species Oasisia sp. SBJ-2009. Next base: position 46,166,480 of record OZ024860.1, on the reverse strand, counting down.
AACTTATTTTGGGGTCAAAAAGTAAACATCTCGTTCATCTTGTTCTTGTTCTTTGACAGCCATCACACAATATGTAGAGTAATAATGATTTTGAAGAGTTTGTTCAATAAATGTCATACAATAAAATAAACACCAATAACATATTTCATTGTTAGCCTGTCAATCTACAACCTATCAGTGTAGTGGATTACCATATAGCGTACAAAACAATGAAGATTTGTTCATATTCCACTTTTTGTTTTTTATCTAGCGATTTTGTAACTTTATTTCATTAATAAAAATAAATATAAAATTATTAAACAAATTAATCCAAAACAGTGATTGCAACTGACAGCAGTGTGCAGTCAAAGTAAGTGTTTAAAATCTTATTCTTCCTGGCAGTTCCACAAAGACAGGTGAGAGCCAGTTCAGTGAGACTATCATTTATAAAAGGGTGCTAACAAATTAAGTACAGTAATTAAGTAAATTTCATTGAAAATTTTGTTATCAACATTTGGCTGCATGTTTTTTTAGACAAACACTAGTCGATTTTTCACAGCAACAATGCAGGGATGTGTTAGGTCTTTGCTGAGCAATTATCGAAATCCAAACTTACCTTTCGGTTGGGGATTTTAAGCTGCTTCTGAAGCAAGTCTTTGAACTCGAACATCTCCAACTTGCCATTGCCATCGACGTCTGCCAGCTCAAAGCGTTTCTTCAGTTCCTCGAGGGTGCTAATGCCAATCTGCTCCTCAATCTGCCACAGAAACGCCATGTGTCTTTACAGACGATCTCATGTTTACCAGTCCATTAAGATGGCCCATAAGAAACTAACAGTAATAAATTGTTATTTCCAAACTGAAAGTACAAAGAAAACAGTATGCGCATTATATAACAACATGGACATTTACGAACGTACAAAGAAAACAGTGTTCATATCACAGCTTTATGCAGAGACCTGTCCACCTGTCATTTGGATGGGTAAAAATGAATATGGATGGGTATAAATATGGGTGGACAGGTGGTGGGCAGGTAAAAAAATTAAGGAGCAAAAATAAAACAGTCTTCCAAAAATATAGATATTGTTAGTTATGCCTTGAAAGTGAGTGTAAATGGTGTCAAATGTGTGTTTGTAGCCCATTTCAGGTCATCAGACACATTTTAAAGTATGTACACTGGCTTAACAGTTAACATCCACGAGTCCACCAAAACATGTGTGACTGGCAATAATTTTATCCTGCATAACGCCCTGGTTCATATCATATAAAACATGAACATTTACACTTGGAAATGGGGTCAGATGTGTACGATCCAGTTTTTGCCAGTCCAAAAATGTGTCAGTTGACAGACCTCTCATACATATAAGCCAGTCCAGATGTGTAAGTAAATTAGTACAGAATAATTGTGTTATAGAGTGAAATATTAATGTTCAAAATCAAGCTTAATTGAGCTCATGAGAATATTACTGAAATGGTTGCCTGGTGAAATGACCATAAAGTCAACTCAATATTACAATTTAAACAAAACAAAGCATATTAAATTACACACATGGCCAAGCTATTCACAAACTACATTATTGTATTGGCACCGAAGAGCTGGATTCGCAATGGCTACACTAGTTGACTTATGCATGTTAAAATGTACTTTGGCAATGCAATTTGAGCTTTGCGGCTGTAGTCTGTAATGCACACTGTTCCAATCACACCATTGTTTGGTAAATTAACTACAGAATCAAATTTAAGTGCCCGGTTTGTAACTGTACATGGCAACTGTCCCCAGCAACAATGAAATGATACGGCCAGTGCTAATCACACACCTGTCTATTCAATTATCTCATCCGGTTTCCGTTAATCCAATTAACATGCGTATGTCTAACGTGACATTAAGTCAGATGTTTGCATCATACTAAGGGTAATGTGGTACTGAGAAGTTGCTGTGTTAACAAAGTGTCTGCATTCATCATGATTCGTGCAATGTGTATGTATTGTGGTCATAATGTTATGAACTTATGAGGTCTCATTCACTCTTTTTTCAGAACATTATCGCCAAGCTAAACTTCTATGCTGGCTCTGATGGTGGTCACTGCCAGGGTGCTTGTTATGCTAAGTGGCTCATTTATATTCCAAATTGATACGGGACCAACATTACTGTGATCTCTGAGTCATTAGGGACACAAGTCCCCACTGTTGAGAGCCAGGTTTCTATGCTAGTATAATATGCCAGCCCTGCATGAGTAATGAATACAGGGCATTGGCAAACCAGCCTGAGATGCTAACCATGACAGTATGACATGTTCCCTGCAGATATGTATTTATGATTAGCTCATAGCTGCCAGCAAAACCCTCAATCCAATAATCTACAGTCTCCGATACTTGCTATGTACAACCATCTAATGATCCACACAGACTTGGCTGTCATGTGACCACCTGACATTACAGTTCTGTAGCCACATTGACGCGGGGGCTGCAGATTAAAATTACTGCCCCCGCAGAGGAAGCTACAGGCACATGTTATGCAAATATAAAAACACCTGTTGTGTAGCACATCACTGTTATTTCTTGTAATCTCTCAGGAACATGTAAGTAAGTAAGTAATCTAAACATCTTTGTGGTTTTAAACACTGTGCCAATTGGTAGATCAGAGGCATACTGAAGCAAATGAACATAAAAGAGACAAATGAAACTTGGTAACATGAAATGTGTTAATATACATGTAGTGTTAAGAATCTATAGAGAGGATTGTTTTGGCCAAATTGTTGGACGACGACTGATTGGATAACTGATTTGTGGGCAGTCATTCTAAGAACTGTTTGAGTACTAGGTGACGGTACTGTAATGTGACCCATCAATGATAATGAAAGTAAACCCACAGTATATATCTGACTAAACCATACTCACCTATTGATAATAATCAGCACAGCAAACTTATTGTTCATCAATCTTCCTCTAAAATAAAATTTCCATTTTCCTTAAGCATCACCTTCTAGACCAAAGTTAATAGCCATTTTTTGAGACCAAAGCAAGTTCGTTTTCATGAGTCTTTCACTGAAAACTCACTATACAATCAAACTGTTGATTGATCACTCGCAAGATTGCAATCAATCAATCGGCAGCTTGAATCAATCACACTTGATCAAACTGATGAACTGGAGCAGCAACATGTCCATACATGACAACAATCACTGACGTCATAGCTAGGGTTAGGGTTCTAGAGAGAGACCTGTCTACCCATCTTAAGACAGGCAGCTGTGTGGTCTTAGGTGGATAATTCAACTGCTAAGACAGCAGCTATAGTCTAATTGTTCCAAGTCTAATGGCCCACATTAATGATCATCACTGGCACCATGGGGTAGTTAGAAAACCATACAGATCAATATTAAAATTATATAGACGGCTCAAATTACACTTGTTTGCCATTGAAAAATGTAATTGGCTAATATTGGTTGGTATTGATGTGAATGGTTTCTATACAAATCATCCACACAGTAAGAGGCACATTTTGGTTAATTCGAGAAGGGCAAAAATGTATGCCTGGCAAAGGGCTTCAACGTTACCCTACTGGGGCATAACCCAGTGTGTGATGCCCCAGTGAGGGGCTTACACTATAACAAATCAGAATCAGAACCTACCTGTGAAGTATCAGCGCACCACCCCTCCACCTTCACTGTGCCCTGCACCCCTCCCACCTCCACCCCCCTGCGATCGCTCAACCCCTCTTCATCTCCCCCCTTTCCAAACGCAAAAATCTCATCCAGGTCGTCACTGAAACATGACGCGTCATCACTGACACTCCGCATTAGTGACACGTCGATGCTCGAGAAGTCAAATGATGACAGTGGCTGTATGTCGACGCTCTGGTACTGACCTCTGTCTCTCACACGACCTGTGACCCTTCCCCCCATCCCACAACTCCTCGACCGAGTTACCCCTTTCCGTTCCATCGCTCGTTGAGTTTAGTCTGTAATGATGCGATTCACAAATTCTTCATGTTCAAATCAATCACACAATCCTCTTCTGCACTTTCAGGTGACTGTTGTCAGTAACACAGTCACACAAAACCATCACAATATAAATGGTTCATGTTTACTCTTCAGGTAATCCAAACAACCTTGTTGTGGACTTTCAGGAAGTTTAGTAAGTAATGCAGCAACATGCGTCTGATGTCCAAGCGATTTTCTGTGCTTACAGCTTGATGTAGTCTACACAATTGTTGTCTGAACTTTCTGAGAACTTTTCGTGAAGTTTAATCCAATCTCGTCAAGTCACGCACTTCTATCAATCAATTTGCCATAGATACCGCTTAAAATATTCCAGATGATTCTCTTCTGAAGTTGCAGGTAACTCTTCATTTAGTGACTTCACATTGTGTCATGTTGCTGACCGCTTCTGGTAATTGTTACTCGTATGAAACGTCCTTCCTTTCTAATTGTCACAAATGCATAGAACAGAATACGCTGGTTCCAATGCTTGCTGAATATAAATCTAAAAATCCTCTGATCACACACATCCAATATCCAGTTGTAGTTGCGACTTCAGCTACTGAACTGTCACCAATACATACACATTTTCATCAAGTCATCAACTATGTTTTAAATTCTTGTTGAACACGAAATGTGTTGTATCAAAGCCACAAACGTCGCACTGTCTCAGCAAACCGGTAACCATCTCTCTTCAATGAAATATCTGACATGAAATCTACCACCAAAGTAAGTTCGTCCACCTCTTATACTGAAATAGTAGTCAGGAATGGTCCATTGCAAGTTAAGGGGTGTTTGGCAGGTATGGTGTGACACAGCCACTAATTTGTATATATATTCACGCACACAACAGAAAGTCTGAAGCAATATTAAATGGCTGCCTAACACATGTTTTCCATCAGAATATCAAAAGAGCAATATACAGTGTGAATTGTCAACGAATTGAAATAAGCCTCAAATTACTCTGACCCTGCAAAATAACTAGATCCAAGCAGCAAATATTATGTTAATCGACATTCAAAAATGCCATTAGACCAACTCTAAGAACGTTTCACAGAACATGGTTTTTGTCAGGTATTCAATCATGTATATGGAGGTAATCTATATCATAAAACAGAATATGTCGCTGTCGTTAGTCTGTGAATATCTGTCATTTTTGCGAGCATGGAACTTAGATTTTGTCAGCTGAATGTAGGCGATTTCTGGAAGCCACAAATGCCTGTGTGGTATTATATGGTAACATTACTAGGTATCATTTAATCTCTGATCTTGAGGCGGTCTTAACAAGACAATGTTATTACACCACAAAAGAAAAGCCCATGTAAAAGAAACAGTGTAGTTATACAAAAGGACAGTGATAAAATGTAACTATAGTGTCACATATAAGAAGCCAGTGGATCACTAATAATAGTATAGATGAAGCCATCTGGATAGCATAAGGTGAAAAGATAAATTATAGGCACTACTTTATTTCAGAAACATAATCTGCAATAAATTCATCAACACTTGTATGATGTGACAGTCAACATTATTTTGTTACTTCTACGAAAAAGCATTGCAAAACTCCAATGTTTTGATAGAATTTACCTCAGTAAGGCTAAGAAAAAAATATGTTGTTCGGTATATCTACCAGATAGTGCTGAATAACAGTAGACTGGCAAATCGGAAAAAAAAAACCTGCAAAACTGCTGCCTAACTGTTGCAAGAGGTTTGGACTTTGAGGCACTACACACAGTAGCTATGTCTGTGGCCTGTTTGTGGCTGTCACAGAGTCATAACTAGTACTGTACCATGTTGAGCTCCAGAAAACTAAATAAATCTCCTATGATCATATGTTTAATTTTATTTTTACTATTTTGTATTATTATTATTTATTTTATTTATTATCGTATTATTTTATTATTATATAATAATTATCATATTTTATATTTAAATTTACCTTAATTATTGATATTTACATAATTATCTTAATATTTTAGAAACTACATCATATACAATTTCTTAATGTAATATGTGTGTGTGTGTGAGTGAGTGAGTGAGTGAGTGAGTGAGTGAGTGAGTGTGTGTGTGTGTGTGTGTGTGTGTGTGTGTGTGTGTGTGTGTGTGTGTGTGTGTGTGTGTGTGTGTGTGTGTGTGTGTGTGTGTGTGTGTGTGTGTGTGTGTGTGTGTGTGTGTGTGTGTGTGTGTGTGTGTGTGTGTGTGTGTGTGTTTATGTGTATATATATATATACATAATTATATAGTATTTTTTATAATATCACATTTACCATGATATACATTTGTTTAACTTCCGTAAGATTTCATATATGTTTTATTGTGATAAGTGTACGCACCTCTAGAAAATGCTGGTGCACCCTGTAATAATAATAATAATAATAAAATAATAATAAATAATCCATCCAATTCATCTAATCAGCCACTAAGTGCATGACAGTCTATTACTTAAATCTATGATCTCTGGAAGCCCGACTGGTGTACGAAATTGTGCACAAACAAAGCCATAAAGACAACCCTGGGAGACAGCAGAAACACTCCATGGATTGTTCAAGAGAGAACGATCGCTCTGCTAAAACATTATATTCTGCCGGTGAAAATATGTAGATCTAATAAATGTATATGGCAGTGACAAGGTACAAACAGGGTGGCATTTGGATGAAATAAACAAGTGTACCTGGCCATTTATTAGCCACACACAAGTCTATCAACACAGACAGGAAAACAAACAAGTGCAACGTGGGCGGCTATTTACTGGACACTAACTAATGGGTCAACAGGAGGTGGAGGAGGGTGGCATTGTAAACAGAGGGTGTACGTTATCACCCCTGCTACACTGCTACATTCTAAAAATGGTTCCCAATGTGGCCCTCTACAAAGGCAAAGATCGTCAAAAACACATAATAATAATAATGATAATAACTAGTGCCTAAAACCTTGGAAACCAAGCACAGAGATGCAACACTACAAAAATGTGTTAATTAATTGTTCTCAGACTCAGTAAACAATTCCAACTATCAACAGGTTGATTGATATACCCGAGAGGAATGGTGGAGAGACGTGGTTGAAAAGGTATGCTTTTAGATGATGGCAATAATACCTTATTGTTTTCTGAAGATAAAAACAGCAATATATATATATGACTGATAGGCCATAAAGCCAATGGTACAAATCAAATGAACATAGAAACATACTTTAACAGCTTGGAGGGAATGCAATCACAAGTTGGCATTATATATATATATATATATATATATATATATATATATATATAGTGTATATATATATATATATAATATATATATATACAACTGTATATATATATATATATATATATATATATATATATATATATATATAATGTATATATATAATGTATATATATATATAATTGTATTATATATATATATATATATATATATATATATATATATATATATATATATATATATATATATATATATATATATATATATATATATATATATATATATATATATATATATATATATATATATATATATATATATTATGTATATTTCAAATGTTTACTACATCTGATAGAAAAAACATAACATACCCATTGACAAAAACCAGAAGGCACAAACACCAACATCTCTGATATCCACAACTCAAAGCCGAACCTTGACTGTGGTTTGTACTTATTGAACGCGGACCAACATTTCAAGCTTTATAACTGCTTATCTAACCAATAACACTAACTTATCTCAACAGTAGCAGGATAAAGAGGTGAAGTGTATGGACGGGTCTCAGTGTCTACAGCTCTGGTAGATCTGCTGTGTCATCTAGTTGGGGTCACACCCACATCAGGTTAGTAAGAATAGGGGCATGGGAAGGCTTTCGTTGTCTCGGAATGTAATATTCTATTTTATCTGGAATAGCACTACCTTTATTTTATACTTGTAATTCGTTGCTGCAGTGAATGAAGCTTATCGGGAGTGTCTCAGATAAATTACTGCTGATTTTATAGAATGTGTGTATGTGTACACACACACACACACACATATATATATATATATATATATATATATATATACATATACATATACATATACATATACATATACATATACATATACATATACATATACATATACATATACATATACATATACATATACATTATATATATATAAACATATCTGTGGTTGGTTTAAACATATATATAATAAATATATACAGTATGTATATATATATATATATATATATATATATATATATATATATATATATATATATTGTACTTTTAATAGTGTACATAAATTCATCTCCCAAAGTGGACCAATGTTTGCAATTTCATATTTTTAACTGAAACAAGAAACACTGTGGCAGACTTCCATCTGTCAGTCACAAGTCACTGGCCAATTGCATTGTTTTGAGAGATCTTTATCATGGATTCTGCACACACTGAGAAGAGTGGTATCAAGAGTACTGTTTACCTTCATGTGACCTTAAAAGAAAATACTTTTAAGTCAACCCCCAAGCTAGTTTTTGTTGCCTATTATCTAACATTGAAATAGGAAGTGGTGCAACTACATGATGTATTCAGCGTGGCTGTGTGCCGGGGGTCACTGTGCCGGGGGGTCACTGTGCCGGTGGGTCACTGTGCCCTCTAGTCCAGCTGATGTGCTACAAATCATAGACTTAACTGTCTGGTTTGGGTTTTTGTTTGTTTACTGAATGTTTTCTAGATGCTACTTCACCCAGATTTCACAGATATACAGGGTGAAAAGTAAGCGTGTCTCCACCGTGCCTACCTTCACACCACCACAGTAACTGTCTTCATACTGCTCCAAGTCCTCTATTTCTGGATCTCCAGTTTCCACCACGTTCCAGGGAACCCCGTGTCCACTGGCTGGACTGTTCACTTCCTGCTGTGACATCCATCCATTCACATGTCCCTCTGTGTCCTGTGTCAACAACTCGGAGCCTGTCATGCTCCTGAAGCCGTCATCTCGTGATATTTCTCGAGGCACAGCCAGTCCTGTGTTGTAACTGTGGGCAAGTTCTTGGTCCAACAGTACGTCGTGTTCGTTGGACATGTCACTAAGCCCAATGTCCGGGGGTTTCTGGGTCTCACTCTGGACATCGTCCATGTCAAAGAGGATATAGCTGGAGCTCTGTCGAGATGCGCCACGTTCACTGTCAAGCATGTCTACATCGTCAGTGTCTGACAGCGGTGTCTTCTGCACCAGGCTACGTCTAGCGTCGCTGCCATGCTCAGATTCTGACACAGTGATATCCAGTGTCTTCTGTGAGGCACCGTCATTTAGGGAGATGACGTCTGATGTCTTCTCCGACACACAGTACCCGCTGTCATCGCGGTCAATGCCCAGGGTGTCCAACAGGGACATCTCAGAAGGTTTCCCGCTCAACCCATGACCTTTCACCTCTCCCTCCTCTGATTCAGTCGTGTGGCACAAAGGTGTTACGGCAGCCATTGTGTTTCACAGATGTGACAGAATCGGAGGCAGGAACCTATTCACACTGAGAAGATCTCCTAACTGTGTCTATAGTGACTGACACTCAAACAATTTGTTAAAATCAATTCTCATGTTGAAATGGGCATGTTCACCATCAGACAAAGGGATCTCTGTCAGCAAAATCAAGAAAACAAGCACCCCATCATATGTACAGATGAAAAATCAAAATCCTCTGTTTCCTCAGTGGTCTCAATGCAAGCGCATGGTACAAACGCTAGTTGATCATTCCATCAATGAACATGTCTGACTTCCTGAACCAAACATGTATGTCTCCTTCAGATCACAAACTGTCTCTGTTCTGACAGAGTCTCTCTCTGTATCAACAGAGCAGCTAATCCTTCTGCTGTATATCAATGTCTAGCTATGCACTGACGCATCACCAAGAATCCATGATGCATTGCCACATGTCTCAATAGTCCAGATTTTGGTGTTGTAAGAACACACTCCTAAACGCAGTATTATCCCCACTACTGCCCAAATGCGACTGACAAAGGGATCTATCGAGCAGTGCGAGGCAAGATTAACAGACTTCCAGGAAGGTCAGTTCACAGCAGCTAGTTGTAATCTCTCACTGTGACCAATAACGTCACCACACGATTTCACACACATCAGACAGCCGGATATTGACTCACTATACGACAACGCAATTATCGACAGGATATAAACACAGTGGCCCAGTGCTAAGTCTCATTGATTACTCCCGGCTCAATCAGACAATCAATGGCTGTTATATCACAATGGATACAGATGGATGCTGAAGCAATGCTGCCCATTGGTTGTGAACATTTCACTTTTCACAGCAATACTGCGTCCAGGCACTTGTTCTTTTGCCAGGCTGTCACACGACACACACTGGTCAAAGGGTTTGGTCTTCACCATCATGTATTGTACTGTTCCTGACGTAGTTTGTTTGCTGATTTTTTTATTATTGTAATACACATCGTTCATCTCAAAGAGGATATATCGTGATGTGTCCCTAGGACATTTTGCCAGTTACAAATACAGATACAGATACACATAGCACTTGTCATTGGCACAAACAGATTGCTCCTATTGGAGTGACTTCTTAGCCTTAGGAGTCTCCTTCACCAATGTGTTATTATTATATTTTTGTTTATATACCCGCATATTGAGTGAGATTGTTCAAAATACATAACTTTTTTGCCTGCCCATCTGCCCACCCACCCACCCAACCGCCTGCATGCCCATCTGTAGTTTTGCAAATGTACTGCGTCCTGTGCTGTAGTGCTGAACTGCATTATGTACTGTAGGTTTGCTACTTTGCTACACTGTACTATAGTTGTGTCATTGTGCAGTACGTACCATGTACCAAAGTTATACTTCTGTAGTGTATCACATCATATATTATGTGTGCAACAATACTGCACAATGTATTCTATTATGTAGTTGTACTGCAAGTCATACTACTGTATTGTGTACAATGATTTAATTCTACAGTCGTATATAGCACTCTCTAGTGATGCTACAGTACTGCAATGTGTATTCTTGTTTAGCTTTGAAACTTCATGGTGTATTTTATTTTTGTACTCTACTCTAATGTATGCATGGCTTTATCTAGACACCATCCCTTGGATGGGTAAAGTGCATTTAGGATGGTATAATTATCAGCGGACAGGTAGGTAACGGACAGGTAGGTAACGGACAGGTAGGTAACGGACAGGTAGGTAACGGACAGGTAGGTAACAGACAGGTAGGTAACAGACAGGTAGGTAACGGACAGGTAGGTAACGGACAGGTAGGTAACGGACAGGTAGGTAACGGACAGGTAGGTAACGGACAGGTAGGTAACGGACAGGTAGGTAACGGACAGGTAGGTAACGGACAGGTAGGTAACGGACAGGTAGGTAACGGACAGGTAGGTAACGGACAGGTAGGTAACGGACAGGTAGGTAACGGACAGGTAGGTAACGGACAGGTAGGTAACGGACAGGTAGGTAACGGACAGGTAGGTAACGGACAGGTAGGTAACGGACAGGTAGGTAACGGACAGGTAGGTAACGGACAGGTAGGTAACGGACAGGTAGGTAACGGACAGGTAGGTAACGGACAGGTAGGTAACGGACAGGTAGGTAACGGACAGGTAGGTAACGGACAGGTAGGTAACGGACAGGTAGGTAACGGACAGGTAGGTAACGGACAGGTAGGTAACGGACAGGTAGGTAACGGACAGGTAGGTAACGGACAGGTAGGTAACGGACAGGTAGGTAACGGACAGGTAGGTAACGGACAGGTAGGTAACGGACAGGTAGGTAACGGACAGGTAGGTAACGGACAGGTAGGTAACGGACATGTAGGTAACGGACAGGTAGGTAACAGACAGGTAGGTAACAGACAGGTATGTAACGGACAGGTAGGTAACAGACAGGTAAAAAATGAGGAGCTCAGTTATGCTATGAAAATGGATGCTGTGTGCGTGCGTGCATGCTTGCGTGCACGTGTGCGTGCACGTGTGCGTGCACGTGTGCGTGCACGTGTGCGTGTGCGTGCACGTGTGCGTGTGCGTGCATGTGTGCGTGCGTGCATGTGTGCGTGCATGTGTGCGTGCGTGTGTGCGTGCGTGTGTGCGTGCGTGCGTGCATGTGTGCGTGCATGTGTGCGTGCATGTGTGCGTGCATGTGTATGGATTATGGTGTATATAGTTTTACACGTGTACCTGGACTGGCTTCTATGTATGTGAGTTTACATTCATGTGTATACCACAAATGTTTTTGAATTGGGATAAATCTGACCCTGAATAAAGGTGTGAATGTGTGCTCTAATTATGCTACTTTACTGTATTACAGGAAAGGATAATTTACGAAATAGCTATCTCACATGCAGATCTGACTGAACAGTTGTATATTTAAATGGTGTTAGAAAGTGAAACTGACACAGAAGTGTGAGTGGAAACACCTGTGAGGCACACCAGGGTGGGCAATCATTACACAAGTAATGCATGTTTATCCACCAGGTGGCGGCACCTTCCTATATAGTGTCATGTGGCATGCTCTTCATTATGCACACTGCAAGCTGTGCACTGCTATCAGTTACTGTTCATTTTGAGACAATCCTACTCGCACATATCTTATGACAACAAAAAGTAATAATCAATATCATATAACCTAATAGGATAACTGTACATGTGTAAACTGAGGACATATATCGTCATTCTACTTTTTAACAAATAAAAATGTGTTCTTACATGAACATTTACTGTATATTCATCTATCGGAGCACAAAGCACCCAGGAATTTCACTATCTAGCTCACCCTTGGGAATGTGTGAAACTGACCCTGATATTGAGGTGACCTTATTAGCAAGGTTAATTCATCTTCTTCTTGTGTTTACATTGGACTCATTTAGCCGTTGTTTACATGTATGAATTAATGCGATAACTGCTTATCTATTTAAGTCTCTTATAAATAATATAAGATAACCAAGTCTCTTATAAATAATATAAGATAACCAAGTCTCTTATAAATAATATAAGATAACCAAGTCTCTTAGAAATAATATAAGATAACCAAGAGATCAACATTTCTTGATATCCAATGTTTACAACTCCGATGTTGCATGATCTGCCAAAATAGAGTTAATGTTACGGTTATACAGAATGCAGTAGCTCAGCGGTAGAACTTTGGACCCTCGGCTAAGAGAACCCGGGTTCGAATCCTGTGCTACTGTGTAAAACCTTGAGCAAATTTTTGCTTCAGTTCACTCAGCTGTATGAATGAGTACCTGGCCATAGACAGTGGTGGATATTTGTATGTGCAACCATTGGGCATTAAGTGCAGTGTGTCTCGATGCTTCCCAGAGAAGTTGAAATGGTGTCTGAGTGAACAGGTCTGTCAGGAAAGTAAAGTGTAAAGTGCTTTGAATGGTCCTGAGGACTGGATACTGGGCTACACAAAAACTCATCTTTTGGTAGATGGACCATTGGGGAAAATATCCTGAGCTTTATGTGGTTATTTAATCCACCATATCCTATGAATGTACTGGCATTAAATAAAACAGTACAGTGTTTCCCTTGCTATATGATGAGCGCCACCTCGCTGTTTTTCCAAGCCACCTCGCTCAAAATATGCCAAAATTGCCACCTCATATATATTGCTTATTATAAACATGTAAACATGCTGCTACTTTGTAGTTACACACCTGTTTCATCTCTATTTCCCAGGGAATAGGTTAAAACACCCTGCAGAATGCACCATTTTAAAGGTATTTAAAAAACATTTTCTAGGTGGCCATGCCCCCAGATCCACACAGTGTCACATCACGCCTTCAGGACTTGCTCAGTCCATCCTGCCACCTCGCACATCATTTTACTCAAGGGAAACACTGCAGTATATCAAATACTCTACCTAAAATACCAGTGTGACAGGCTTAGAAACAGTTTTTCCATTGTCCTGAAAATTCAAGTTAATAAGTGCGAGCATGGGCATGTGCTTGCGTGGGGCGTGCGTGCATGAGTGCAAAAACACAAATAATGACACTGCATGCTGGGAAGTTATCCTCATTAGCTGACTGACTCCAGCGATCATTCACTCGAATCTAGTGTGCCATATAATTGTTCTTATTCACTCTTCTGAAACTAACCTGACATACACTTCCAAATTAAGCCGATTATTAAAACAAACCGTCGTACATATTTCTTAAAAATGGATTGTGTAAATAAGTCAAACTATTCACACATGAAAATAGAAATGCCACAACCACCAAAGAACATAATTTACTTGACCACACATGCTACAGAGGTAGTTTTGATGTCACAGAAGTAATAATCTCACACGTAATCTACATTCTTTACAAAGCATATGCGGTAAGGTGATTCACACAAGTTTCTTTGGTGTGCATAAATATGTCACACACAAGTGACCAATTGAATTCACACAGCTCTTGTCTACACACAAGGTGTCCCGGCCACTGAATACAGCCAACAAATCAATCCTATCTAACTGTTATGCCATGCGATTTACGCAACTGTTTCCAGCGCGGACTGGAATGCACGTGTCTGTGTTCAGTAAGGTGAACAGTGGCACAGAACAAATACTGGGCTGAGTGGAGAGATATTACTGGAACAACAACTGCCAGAGACAAGTCAAGACCTGCCCAGGATACATGACACACACTCCCTGCCTGTGGCTGTTTTGTTTCTCATGGTCTGACCTAATTTTAGGATAAATACCTTGATTTATGTCATCACAAATCATATTAATTTTGTCAATGTATGTACTTATTACATACTTTAAACATTGCAAGCAACACTTTGAACACGAGTATCTACAATAATGCTTCAACACTTATTACTGTGTTGTTATTTGGGTAGAGGAATGGAAAGGTCATTTAACAAAGGTTATATCAATGTCTTAAAATACATGTTCATTTATATAAATTTACATAAAGGTCAATTATTTTGTATTTACATCCAGGGATACCACCTGCCCGACATCTGCATCCAAATTATCCCTCCTAAACCTGAGCTATCTCACATGAAAAAAGCATCAATGTTTTATTTTTTAAATAATATCCCAAGAGTATATTTTAATCCCTAAAGTGAGTAACTTGCCAGAGAATTAGTGCACCAGCATAGCATGTCTCATACCACGCTTGGGTTTTTCATTAGGAATTTGGGTGCTGATGGTACCCCGGTAGGCATTAAAACACAGCTTTTATGTTACTGACAGGCTTCCGAAAAGAATATCAGTGAACGTTGATGATACTGACAGGAATGTGATGTCATGAACAGAAGGTTGATTTTGATGAGACACCCAAACAGATTGTCTGTTTTTATAATAGGCATCCAAACAGAATAGCTATGTTAAAAAAGGACATGAACGGAATACCTATGCTAATGAAAAATATCCAAAATATAATGTCTATGTTGATGACAGGCATGCAAATGTAATTTCTGTGTTTATGATAAAAACATGCGAATATAATATTTATGCTGATGATATCCATCCAAACATAATACAAAGTATCTGTGTTGACAAAGATATGAAAACAGATTGCATGTGTTGATGATACTACATAAACAGAATATCACACTTGACGATAGGTATCTGAACAATACACCTATGTTGATGACAGGCTCCAGAATAGGCCCAGAATATCTGACTTGCTGTCAGACATCTGAACAACGAAATCAGTGTTGATGGCAGGAATCTGAACAATACGATGTATTACCAATAGACATCTGCATTGATTACTTGATGACAAGCTGACTGGCACTCAAGAGTGATAGGCATCTGTACTACACCTACTGGTAATCACAAACCAACAAACACGGCACATACCCATCCTTTTGTCTTGACAAAGTTGCTGTCATTATCATACAACGGGTCCTTCGGTGTCAGTTGTATCTTATCCTTAGTCTCCTCCATCTTGAATCTCTAAAACTACTCGCTCCCTTCAGCCTTACGTCAAACCGACATGACCAACCATTGCCCAGCTGGACACAGGTGCAAAAAGCAGTCCTGTTTCATGTACTGAGCCTGACAACGACGCGGTTGTTAGGTGAATGGCAAAAGCATTAACAATTAATTAACATCTTCATTCATAGTTGATGAGACTGCTCATGGTCTGATGGGTCAGGAATAAAATATGCACAGCGAGAGAGAGCATGGGCATAGTGCAATAGTCATATGTTTGTATATACTGAAGATTCTCAAATTAATTTAGATGCACCGATTAAAACTAATTTAAAATTAAATTATTAAATTAAATTTAAATTAAATATTTAGAGTCAAGACACCTGTTCCTTATTTATAAACATGTATTGTATGTATTGCAGAAGTTAATTTGTTGCCTTATACTACCCGCCACATTGTGTTTACTTTTATAACCATGAAATCGTGTTTACCCTCCAAAGGGTGGGCCAAGGAAAAGTTGTATATTTACATACCAGTTACTTAACAAAAATGCAATGATAATTTTTGTGTGAAAAAAACTCACTTTAATTTTTCATCCTAAAGCTTAAATAAGGACATACACATGAAACTGGAGTGTGTTAAGGACCAGAAAATTGAGAATATGATAGCAAAAGCTTATATGTTTATTACAGATTTGTTGTGATTTAAATTAAGGTAATTTTGTTAAAATCTATCCCAGTTTTATTGTCAAAACACAATAATGTCCCTACACTGGAACTTGTTTAAGGAGAAGAAAAACAGCACTGATTGACAGAAAATGGTTTCACATTTTGGTAAAAGGTAAAACCTGTATTTAATGTATTTTGGAAAGAAATTTGAATTTGTTAATTTTATGATGTGTCAACAGGAGGGTGAACACTAGGTAAAAAATTAAGAAATGGTTTTTATCGTGTTTTATCCAAAAACCTTCAGGACTGTATTTAAAGGCAGGCCAATATTTTCCCCTGGTATTAAAGATAAACAAACAGATAAATGTGATGGTCATATCCTCTGAGGCCTGAGCACTACACACAGGTATGGTTTCTAAATAACATTCTCAGTTCAATAAACAATTTGAGCTATTTTGACAGTTATGTGAGTCAACATAGGCTTAGTCTTGTAGCTGATCAAACTGAGCCAGGAACTCGTGCAAACAACACTAACACTAGCACTGGCACTAGTACTAGCACGAGTAAATTAGTTATGGTACATGTTATGTTCAGTAGCAACAAAGGAGATTACTCATAAAGTCCGCTTCTCAAATATACAAGTTTACAACTAATACACTGACTAATAGTGTTGATAATGTTTCCTGGCTACATATCACAACAACAACTATACTACGGGGATGTAAACCATTTGATTGTGAGCCAAATATTTAGACATTATTATTTATAAATAACACTATCACCTTCGATACCGCTGTGCTGAAAATATAGTTTATACCAGTGTAAAAATCCATTCTACTGTGTTGAAGACATGTGGCCCATATATCACTGGGCATCATCATTTATGTCCTCCGAACTTCTTATGCAAAATGCTGACATTGTTGATGCTGACGACACAAATATACTGTACCAGGCCAAAGAGAACTTCAAGACTGCTCAAGATATTACCACCTCCAACATTGAGAGGAATGGTGTCAGGTAAAAAACAGATATGACTGCTTGAGAGACTGCCTGTGACAATAACTGAATGAATAAGTCAGGGGTGTAAATTACCAGTAAAAAAATCACTGTTTATTCAATCGTACTTTGTCCCACTTTGCAGAGAGGAGAGTAAAACCTCAGCAAACTTCAAAGAAGCAAAGATATAAATAGAACACACCAGCCCATAGGGGAAAGATTAATGATCTAACTCTATGGGATGGGGTCACACACTTCACCAAGTGAATGTTTTGTTTCTAACAATCTAAACAGTTTGTGTGCAAAACGTTCAAATATTCTTTTGTGTTAGCAATGCAAGACAGCCATGAGATTTTAATTGTGCTTGTTTAAGCAAGTGATGAGATAATATTCCTGGAAGTCTTCTGAATTTGTAACTCTTCTCACAGCCACCATGCTTTCTTCACTTGGATTGCATAACCTGGATTTCTCGTCACGCATGGCTGATTTACAATACAATCGACTCATGATCTTGCAAGGCTTAGGTTGCTGGCTTTATAATCCTGCCACAGTGTCTACAGCATGACCAGGTCTCCACTTAATTTCACACCAACCAGTCAAACACAACAGTCAACTAATCAATAGAAATTACCACTCCAGAATTTCTAATGTCACTGCAGCTACTGGCTGCAATGTTGCAAGTAGCTGATTGTGTGAGTGGTTAATAACATTGATTACCAAGTACAATATGTACGTCAAGCACGCTAATGTTACGCCAATTGTTAGCTTTAAATATTATTTCTTGTTTGTGTATTGGGATAACTATGAGCTATTCATTTGTTTGGGCAAATTTGCCATGTGGTCATAGTTTTATTTAGAAACCCATCCACCCATCATTTGGATGGGTAAAACCAGTTTTGGACAGGTAGAAATATCACTAGACAGGTATAAAATAAGAAGCAAAAATAGAGGTCCAAAATCATAGATATTGTCAGTTGTGCTTTGAAAATTGGTGTCACATGTCTGTAGTTTATTTTAGGTCATAAAACACATCTCAACTGCCTCGTGTGTGTTTGTGACTTAACATGTCTACAAAAAAAGCCCTGCAAATGTAACATTAAATCATTACAACATGTGCCATTACTTAGTTCCAGATATGCTCTTAACTGGCTTACATATTCAAATGTTAAGTTGTGGTTGTCAGGGCGACATTATTAGTAGAACATTTTCTTTGTTTATTTACATAAACAAAATATGACTTGATGCCATTTTATAGCTGAGGACACAACCCTATGTCGGCCCCTTAAACAACACTTATACAACCATATTTCCACATGTTTTCAGATGGTTTTATGTGTATGTGCATACTCATGAAACATTGCAGCATTCGTCTCAATGTTACTTCAGATTTCCTGGAGGGGAGATTCTTGTATGTACCCCACCCTGTACAACACTTAACCATGTCTGTGAATTTAGCGTAGGCCCTATGTCTTCTTTCCAACAGTCAGTGTAGTGTTTGTTCTGGCATGTAATGATGGTCTTCATGATTATGATATACTGGGAGGAATTCCTGAGCAAAGTCAATCTCACACCTTTTGTCAAACCAGGAGTGTCTGTCTTTGTTTGCAACACAATCCATGGCCCAAACCCCAGCTGCTTAGCACTGTGCCTTCAACGAAGTGCATAGCTTTAAGCAGAGACCCATCCACCCGTCATTTGGATGGGTAAAAACTATTGTGGAAGGGTAGAAATGTGGGTGGACGGGTCGAGGACAGATAAAAAAATGAAGGCGCAAAAAAGGTGTTCCAAAACCATATATATTGTCAGTTATGCCTTAGAAGTGAGTGTAAATGGTGTCACATGTGTGTTTGTAGTCCATTTCAGGTCATCAGACACATTTTAAAGTTTGTAAACTGGCTTAACAGTTAACATCCATGTGTCCATTTTTTTTAATGAAGACATGCTGTCTCTGTGTATGTATGAGAGATGACACATACAACATAACAACTTCAACCATTTGGAAATTCTGAATTCAATATGTTCCGATTATAAACCCAACATTCAGATCTTCAAAGTGTATCAATATTGGCAATATTGTGGGCATAGTTCCTTGGATGTTTGGTATGGTCACACTGTTCGCAGAACTTTTCTAAAACAACATTCAGCAATTGTCTTGTTAATAACAATTGCCAAATAACAGAACATAATTCACTTAATAAAAAATTAATAACAGTTGTAACATTTTAAGTGAAATTTCTAACACTCCATTCGATAAATTCAATACCTGAAGAGGGCAGGCATGTTGTGTGATGTAAAAACCTGGCTCTCAACATTGGGGACTGTGTATGACTCATGACTCATGACTCATGACTCATGACTCATGACTCATGACTCATGACTCATGACTCATGACTCATGACTCATGACTCATGACTCATGACTCATGACTCAGACGGTTAATATCGGTGTTCCGTCTCAATCTGGGACGTAAAGGAACCAACAAGTCTGAGCCTGGGGTGAGGACAAACACCCTGGGCCTGGCAGTGACCACGGTCAGGCACAGTTCCATTAATTGGGCCTACTAGAAATATTTGAATGAGACCTCATAGTATCACTTGCACTGTACCGATATGCATACACACAGATTAGTCAGTTAACTAAGCACTGCCGAGTACTGGTGTAGTGCTTACATTTTTCTGGCGTTATAAACGTTCCAATTGACATTTCTGCGCATGTGTAATAAATGTGCAACGAAAGGATAAAGCATTTATGGTATAAACATTACGGGTTGTTCGTTAGGATGTATATAACCTCTCAGCAAAGTTATTTGTCACAAATGAACACGAGGCAAACGCGTTTGGTCTTTGGAGTCATGTGTTGATAGCATAAATCACGTGACTGTAGTGCGCCATAATCCGTGACAGTGATTTTGACAAACATAAGATTTTATTGTATTGAACATTTGAAGCTCTTCACAGTAATCATCACAGGAGAGCGGTAGCGAACAGTCGCTGACATTTATACAAAAAATATTTGTCGTTATGCTGCAAATTGATGATTTTATATTTATCGCGCATGCGCAGAAACATCAATCGGAAAGTTTATAACGATCGGGAAAATGTAAGCGCGACACCGGAAACAATTGGGAAGACAAAACTCTCACCTTTTCCTTGAGCGACGAGCGAGCGGTGGCGCGAGAGAAGAGGATGCGACTGACGCCGTCCTTGGAGGCGAGTCCGTCCACCTCCCCGACCGTCAGGCGGCGGGCCTCGTCCCCTCTCGCTGTCGTCTGCTCCTCCTCCGCGACCGTCTGCGCCGCGTCCCCGAGCCGGGAGCCGCCGGCCTGCGTCTTCGGCCGCTGTCCCGACTTGGCGTACACCTGCTGCGTCCATATGTCATCGTAGAGGCTCGTCTGGTACTTCCTGTGAGTCTGCAGACGACATTTGACAACGTTAGAAACTGCGCCATCTACCGTCTATGTTGCATAAATTTGCGTCACTCATATAGAAAAACCGGGATGAGTTATAAATAAGCAAGTGAAAGGCTGCCCAATTTTCTACCCATTTCCCGTGCTAGTAAAACTTTTTTTATAATAATTAATTAACCAACCGATCGCGATGTATAAAAAAAATTGTGTGAGTTTGACAGAGGAGTGGAAAATAAGTAAAACAAATTGTGGAGAGTGGAGACGGACGCAGGAGTGACTCCGTGAGTCGCACAAAAATAGGGAGTGGGGATTTGGGGGAAAAGAAATCAAAAAACTTCGTCAGAGCCAACCTTACCTAGAACAATCGGGGACAACAGAAAAACGTCATAATTTTATGACCAATCGCGCCTCTATTTTTTTACATGACAAATGAATGAGTAACCACGCTTGCTCGATCCTCTCCCGTTCAATGCTCTCTGTCCTTGTCCTTGTCCTCTGTCCTACACAATATGCCACTGTTCCAGCGACGTGTGAGTAAGTAATCCATTCTGTTAGAAACGGGTTGCCGCTTATATAAGCTCCGTGTAAAACCTTACTTCATTGGTAATAGACCTAGGCATGCCAACATTACCAGCCAGGAATGGTAATCTTTTGAAAAATGATGGCCACCGCTAAATTTGTCACGCTTAATTTAATAAAGGACGTGGCTATTTTGACTCTATGGCTATTAGACTATTAGACGCGTAACAGTTATCACACGGCCTACACCAGTCTAGACGTGTGCTAAACACCGCTAAATGGAGTTCTATCATGATCACTACCTATTGTTCTGCCGTTCGTCTCACATGAACAGTATTTTATGCTGAGGTTGGTGACTTCCGTTAGCCCAGTACCCAGTGACGCGGGAAGTAATTTCATTTCTGGTGGACTAAGAACCGGCGCGGCGTCAGCACGACTCCGCCTTCCCGCGTTCTCGCGACCCCAAGGGATGGGGGTTGCTGTTAGAAAATATTTGCTGTAGGAAACCACTGCGCCTCAAATTTGCTTCTCGTCACATCAGCTAGACTAACTCAGGACATACATAGGAAGGCGCGTAAAGAGGGTGCTGTTGCCGTTTTCGTCACGCGGCGTCTATGCTTTGGCTTGCAGCAATTCTACAGCTGGGGGAACAACCATATGTCTGTCACCTTATCCCACATTTCCAGTGTTTTCAGACGCTTTTATGCGTATTTGCATACCCTTGACACCGTTTCGCGCCTGTCTCAATGTTACTTCGGATTTCCTTGGGGGAGAACACGTATCTGTACCTGTATCTAGTTACTATCTACCCCACTCTGTGCAACACTGAACCATGTCCGTGGATTTTGCATATACCCTACGTCTTCTTTTGCAACAGTCGTTGTAGTGTTCATTCTAACATGTAACAGCATTCGTGCTTATGATAACTTAGGAGGGATTCCCGAGGTACCAGTAAGTCTACGTACTGTTGAGTCTTCGGTGTGGCTTCAGAGTGACAAACAATGTTTTGTTCCTCGTACACTCGTTGCGATTAGATTATTTCTATCAGCCACCATGGATGACAGACTTAGTCGACGTGTTCATCCAGATGCCCCGACAAGTTTGGGATGCACTTCACGATGTTCTGTAGATGTGTATAATAATGTGTACAGTAGGACACAGGCACTCGGATGTTTGTCCGCCCTATCCGACATGTCTAATGTCTTCCACCTCCTGTCTCGCCTCTTGTCGCCCTCCGCTTTACTTCTCTTTGTCTTTCTATCATTCACGTATTGAGTAGTTAGCTACGACTATTAGACCGTCTGATCAGCGCCTGTAAAGCAGGGTTGCACACGATGCTACGCCGGCGCTTGCGACGTGGTTGCATACAAGTGGCATCATGTAGACAATCCATTTCACCAGACCGCGTTGGGAGCGACGGCGTTGCATCGTCTGAACTCTGCTTTACATTTCAAGTGGAATGCAACTCCGGCCGCAGAGAGTTAGACCCAATGGACTAGCAACTATTCGAGTCAACTGGTCTCACGTGTTTGTTCGTCTTCGTTTTTCTCAGTCAGGAATTGACTTTGACCACAGTCATCAACAGCTACTGGTGTTCTCTGGATAGCGTTTGTGATTGTGATTGACCAAACGATAAAGTATCCATGATCTCCATGATGGTTCCGCCGCTGAGACACAGAACCAGAGATCGACCGTTTGACTTGAACAAGCGTCAATATCTGGTTTAGTTGAATGTATTTTGTGGAAGCAGACAAGCAGTCGAGACCTTTGGTGAACTTCGAACGTGTAGCAGTTTTTAGGTTTGGGGGCAGGCCTTCCGGATGGATGCAGTTGGAGATTTAGCTTGTAGTGATAAGTAGATGTGTTCGGGGTAGGTTTTTGATGAGCCTTAACGGGGTAATAGGGCAGGCAAGTGATTCTTGTTTTCGGTTCGATTTGGGCGATACTTAACGACACCATGCACATATCGTTGTCAGTCCGTAGGCGTTTTAAAAATTACTGCCATACGCCAAAAAAATGAAAATAATAACCTATCTGCATAATAGTCCCCACCTTCTAGATTTATTTTGGGTGGACACCTGTAAAACTTCTTGAAACGGAGGTTTCTGGTGTGGCAGTTACCCCCTTACGCAAATAATGCGTAGCTATTTCGAGCGGTTGTGGACAGGATCATGAAAGAAAATGACGGAATAGCATAAAAACGATAAGTTGGCAGACGAGACTTGCGTGCTCTATAAGGGGTTGCTACCACGCCCCATTTTAGACCAACTCTACGTCTGCATGGGATAACATATACTGCTAATATTTAACACAGCGAATTTCAGTTTTCATTCCTGCATCTTGTTTTTATTCCAGTTCATATTTCTGACATCCCTTAGATATTCTTTGAAGGTGGATGTTCCAGACGCGGTTGTGTATTTAATTATGAACAATGAAATTAGAATAAGTCATTGTAGCTGAGGTATTATCAACAGACAATAGAGCGTCTTAAGTAACATCAGTCGGTCACCCTCCAGTCTCATGTGAGTGTCCACTATTTACAATCACAGAGGCAATGTGAGATAACACGTGGATAGCTTATACGAACCTGTAGATTAGTTCAGCCACTTGGCCTATATAGTACAATAAGCATACGGGGCTTATAAGTCGGTGATGATGTAATGAGCTAAGTTTGTCGTGTGGCATTAGCGTGGTCGTGTGGCGGCAATTAACTCTCACGCACACAACAGCTTTGACGATTAAGTAATGTTGAGACTTGCCCCGAAGTTACAAATACCCCTCTTGTTATGGCTGATATGGCTCGTGTGGGCAATAATATAAGGTATTGACACTGCATGAAAATCACTAGCTATAGTGCCGAGAAAGTAATGCAGACGATATGACAAAGATCAGAAGGACTTTGGAGTATATAGCGGTCGGTTGAGTTGGTCTGTTTTCATTCATCTGTGGGGGGTAATTAGGGTAAATAAACCAGTGAGGCCACCGTGCACCCAGACAGCGGGGACAAGCATGTGGTCATCTTCAGTGGCCAATAAACAGTTGGCTCGTGTGATGTTCTAAAAAAAAGCTGACCACATGACTGGGATAAGACTGTGAGATTTTACTTATACTGACCACGACATATACATGTATACAGATGAAGTAACAAGACGCGTGTTGAGGCCGCCCACTGTTACACTGGTTGAGACTGTTCGATGTTTACACCGAGAGAACACAACGACACCGTTTCACTGGCGTCCAGAACCTTTCGCTTCCTACCACCACCTACCTGTAGATTGGCAGCGGCTGAGCTGGGCCGAATCAGCCGCCTCGACGTCTTCGGAACGTTCATGGCCGTGTCAAACTCCTCGATGACAGCCTGCTGCAAGAAGCCGCTATGAGGCAACCATGGCCAAGCCAATTGTTTGTACCCGGCCGGTGATTGCCTTGACGACCCCGGCGACGGCGTCTTGTAGAGGCTCTCCCGCCGACACACCGCGTACATAGCGGCGTCGGCCGTGCGAGGCCTATTGTTGCTCACGGCGTCCGGCTTTGTCGCGTCTTCAATGGGCGCGTAAATGGGCGCGTAGTGTTTCTTAAAAGGATTCATGTGTGATTGAGTTCGTGAGCGAGCTCGCGTGCTCAGTTGTCCACGGCCTACTTGGCGGGTCTAATCCGCGGATTATAGCAGCAAGTGTCGATTCGCTTCACACCCGGGCGACTTCCTAACCAGGTCGACTTTTAAATTGGTGAATTGGGTTAATTTGTATTGTGTGCATGATGCGGACGACGTCTTGACTGGGCGTGTGCCTTCTTCTTCCTGTTGTATCATTATAAAACGTCGTGTAATGTGTGTTGCGTTCACGCAGGATATGCAGTTTGTCACCGATGTCTTCCATTCATGTCCTTAAATATCACCACCACGGCACACACATGCACGCACGCACACACATACGCACGCTCACTCACGCGCGCGCACACACACACGCGCGCACACACATACACGCACGCACGCACACACCACGCACGCACGCAAACACACACACACACACACACACACACACACACACACACACACACACATGTACGCTGTTGATAACACATTTAAAAAATAAGTACCGTACGAAACACATCAACTTTCTTGCTGATAATGATTATGGGATGCGTTCGTAAAACAGATCACAATTTCCTGGTCGTCAGTTTGACGCATTTAAATATTAAAGAACCCTTCCAAATCGCATTGCCCTATATAGGTGCCGGTGTTTATGGTATTGTACGCAATCCACCACATGGGTTATGAGACGCATATCATTATATAGTCTTTTATATCAAAATTAAAATCGGTATGTCGTTTACACATTTGAACAGGTAACACATCAATGCACGTCTAAAATTCTCACTCACAGCCGGCTGTGTTTGTGCAGAACCCAGGAAAAGGTGATAGTGATTGCCGATGAAAAGCAACTCGGGTTTGACAGCGTAGAAAGTTCCCAGGGTTAAATTGAATGGGTTGGAATGTAGATGAAACGTAAAACCGCACGAGACGATCTGTTGGCGAAACAAATAAATGATTTTGGAATTTCAATTACGATTTCAATGTACAAATCGGGCTAAGTGACATGTTCGCCATGCAGCAATATAATACCATTACATTTAATCAGCATGCTTCGGTATAACATTAACAACTGAATGAGAGTCGTCTAAAATGACATCACCGTGATTCTATGGTTGAGAAGTCATTAAGTGCATCGAAATTGTATATGTTGATTTGATTATGCACCGCGCGACAACAAACCACCAATTACCATATTTCTGTCAGGTTCAACACCCTGCTACTATGCTACTTAAACCAGGAAAAGGTTAGACAGTGATCCAAACTATTGACACGAAAATGCATGGGGACCAAACAATGATAGACACAGGACACTTGAGATTAGGGTTATTAGTTTTGTTACTGTAATGTCATACTACCTTAGGCATAACATTATAACTATGCTTGCCTGTCCGCCCGCCCGCCCGCCGCCCGCCCGCCCGCCCGCCCGCCCCCCGCCCGCCCGCCCGCCCGCCCGCCCGCCCGCCCGCCATAACCTCCGTAGTGCTATTTCTGTAATAATAATAACAATTTTAAACTTCTATAGCGCCTAAATCCTTAGCAAGTTCAAGCTCAGACGCGCAACAAACAAAATCACTGGCTAATCATGCAAGGGGATAGGCAAACGTTGTCACTGGAGCATGGAACCGTCGAACATTGATGGTGGAAAAGCAGTTTCAAACAAATATGTTTTCAGTTTTTTAAGAAACGTGTCTATGGTTTCAGAAATGTTTATCGTAATAGGAAGTTGATTTCAAATTGTTGGCGCTACCGCAGAGAAAGTATATTTGCCAATATTCAGCTTAGTCTCAGCCCAAAAAAACTGTTTGAAAACGGATGGTCTAAGGGTCTCTGGTGTAATGGCGGACGAGCACGTTATTGTGGTCTTACAACTATTGATTCAACTTGACTGTCAGATAACTGACCCGTCTGCCTGCTGGCGCCCGGGTGCCAGTGCACGCCCTGCCCCCGGGTGCCAATGCACGCCTTGCCCCCGGGTGCCAGTGCACGCCCTGCCCCCGGGTGCCAATGCACGCCCTGCCCCCGGGTGCCAGTGCACGCCCTGCCCCCGGGTGCCAGTGCACGCCCTGCCCCCGGGTGCCAGTGCACGCCTTGCCTCCGGATGCCAGTGCACCCTTGGTCATTACTCCAAATGCCGTGTCAGCTCTAGCAACGCTGTGCCATAGCTGTGTGGAGACATCAGTGGATACGACGTCCACATCAGGCTTCTTCGCGCGTATTCAATTCAATTCAATATGGATTATTTTGAAGATAAATTACATTATACAAATTGAGTTCTTACCTGTGTCAAACGGGGGACAGCAAGAGAGATGTGTGTCGGGTTTCACATTCGCGTAAATTACGTTCCGCTCACAACGACGCGGCAGACGAACGTCAGTGCACAATTATGACGTCACCAACGTTAAACACAATGAAAACAGTCTTCCTGACGTATTTTCGGCGAGGTGTCGAATTTTCTGACGTATATCGTTGCCCGGTCAGTGACAGTGGGCGACGGTCTTCCAGAATGCGCGCGTCGGCTAGTTGGTCGCCAGCCGAGGAGTAGTCATCTAGTTGGTCGCCAGAGATGGGACTCCGTCGGGTCAGTCTCCTTAGTTGCATTCCGTTCACTGGGTCTCGTCGATGTAGATTGTAGCGGCACAATGTCATAGTCATTTTTGCTATACCCAAGATATGGGTTACATTAGCATTATGCATTGGCTCTTGTAGTTGACACTGGCATGAACAGAAAAAAAACGACACTGAAATCAAACACCGCCATACCGGAAGTACAGTTGTCGCGGAGCATTTCGGGAAACATAAGAGCTGATAAAAAGCAGCCAGATAGCTTCCGTGTTTCATCATCTTGTTTTCGTTGATTGCGAGGCAACAATGTTGAACTATTTCTACAATTAAAAAAGTCGCCAGCATAGTCATGGATGTTCAGACCACGTGGATGCTTGCGAGGGTTGTTAACGATGGCCTACTTAACTTGTAGTCATTTATGCAACAAGGTTGTAACTGTTTCATAAATGGCTACAAGCTAAATTGGCCGTCGGTAACAATCTCTGCAGGCCTCAACGTGGTCTGAAGATCCACGACTCTGTTGGCGACTTATTTTTAATTGTAGAAGGAAAATGAAGAAATAGTTCCACATTACACCATTGTTGCTGCTAGGAGGCTGGTTCTGTTGTCTTAAGACAGCTTTCCACGACTTCGGTTAGCCAAAAGCGGGTACACATCATTTATAAAGATAGCTGACGTTTAGCATCTGTCATTTAGAGGTTATTATAAATATATTTTCCACGCGACTAACATTTAATATAATTATTTGCAACCTTTCTGCAACTGCGTATGTCGAATTGTGTGGTGACATTTGGAGGATCGCCACTGGTGCCCTTGTTACTCAGTTGGAATATGCGCACGTGTAGCTCGGATGGATTTCAGCGCAGTTAATTCAATTTCCTGTATGTCGTCTAGTTTATATCCTGCTGTTTCTGGCGCGTTGTAAGTATCGGTTCAGTTGTTACCCTGAGATATTAGATCTATTATGCACAGTTCGAGTTTCAACGTGGACAAGTTTACCTTTTCTGAATCTGAATGACGTACGTCGTAAGGATTATTGGCTATTATATACGACGGGTGGTGTGTGCGCATGTTATCGAGTGTTTGAGCCGCAGATCAGGCGAGTGAAATCAGATATGGTTTCAGCCTGGACTTGCGACTCGATAAGTTGTTTCCAGTCAACTATTATTTTTACATAACATTAATTCTTAAATTGTCCAGTGTGGGCTGAAGGTACTATGAAACATCTAGTGTTGTTGGTTGTTAGTAGTTGTATGAAATTTGAGGATACATGGTCTGGGAAGTGCATAGGCTGAATGTGTCTTTTTTGCCGGAAGAATGTCTCAGTGGGGGGAGGGGCTGGGATAGATCCCTTAACAGTTCGGTACATACATTTTAGTTCCGTCGTCTATATTTTAATGTGTCCAGGTTAAGGTTGGTGAGCATGGTTGTGACAGATCCTGGGTGCCTAGAGCGGCAGTGTGTTTGTGTTGGGAAGTCATACAGAGTCACAGATTGAACTATGTCGGTGACATCGCCGACACTCGCTCGCAGAAGTGTTTTCTGGTAGCATTCCCTTTGCGAAATTAAAGGGCCACGAACAACTGATGTATCGCATGCAACATGGGCAAAGACACCTGATAAACACGCTGATAAGCCTGTAATAGTGCATAAATATGCATCTGATCAGATTGGTGTAACAAGGAACTAAGCAAGCGTGCGTGCGTGTGTGTGCGTGTCAGTTTGTTTGACTATGCAAAGCCTTTGATGAGTTGCTTTCTAAGATGTGATGATATGATCATCTGACAACGACGAAACTTAGCAAAAAATACAGGCGTACGTCTTTATCTCCAAAGGCACTACACGCATTAGCCGAGTCAATTGGTAGATTTTGTTTCGTCAATGCTTGAATGTAACCGACATCCACATGTCACAATGAGAACCATGCGAGTGTTCGTGTGTTGTATATATGTAAAATGTACGTAACCATGACTGTGTGCATGTGCGTACGTGCGTACGTGCGTCCGAGCGTGTATTCCATTCCATTCAACACAAAATAACGACAACACCTTCACATATCATCACACAAATATATTCGCCGGCAGAGAGGTCCGCTATTTGGATGACGTATCATATACAACACATAAAAATACGCTTCTGTTGCCCCTCCCCCCCCCCCCACACACACACAAAGAGCAACAACAGACGAAACAAACGATTGCGACGTCGTATGAGGAATACAAGCGTGACACCGTCGCGCACAAAGATGGCGTCGGTGGTACAAAGCACCCGAGACGGCACCACGCTGACCGGCTGAGATCATGGGAGTTGCGTCATTACATCTCGCAAACTGTGGTGCAAAAGTACAAACACGGTGTTGTTACACGGTAGCAAAATGTACGTAAGGTGTGTTAACGTGTACTGGATAAAAACATGACGTACTTTACGTCAGTGAGATCGCCAAGACTGTTCACACTGTCTCCATCTTCCGTGTTTGATTCGTGCAAGTCGTTGTTGACGGCTTACAACCGTTTTCACAATCTCATTACCATGGTCGGCAATCCCTGACTTACCGCGGTACCACTGCCGGCCTCTGTAAGAGCCCAGTCGGGGATGTTCACAACTGTTCACACTTATATATTTATACACCAGTTTGTTCAATATCACATACCTCCAGATTGCCATTTCAATACGTCGGGAATTGTTCAAACTGAATATGTTAAGATATGTGATTGCATCACGGCGTAGTAAAATCGACGGACATAATTTATATACTATAAGAATAACTTATATAAGAATAACTTCACATGCATTTATAAATGGCCCCGTTTATAAATTTAAAATAATCAACCGAATAGTTTTGCATTCCAAACTTTTTAATAATTAGTTACCATTGCACACACTCTGTAGAAATAGATAACTGTTAACTGTTGTGAACCATTCGTCCCGACACGTGCTAGTAATGAGACGTAAAACAAACGATCCAATCGTAACCCAATACACTGTATATATATCACGGAAATTACTATCTGTTTGTTTGACTTTATGGTGAACCTGACTGTTATTGACACCTATACGTGTGTCCTCGTGCGTGTATGCACTACATATTTATTATTTACAAAACGAATGAACACATGCAACTATACACAAGCAGTCTTGTAGACGTTCGTACCATTTGTTCACTACAGCGCCACTCCACATCCAAACTGAGCCTAGCATGACTGAATACATTTTTAGAATTTCAGATGACAGTTAAATCATAACTATTATGATTCCAATATTCCAACAATTTATAGCTTACATCAGAATATTGTTAAATGCTATAATGGAACAACACAAAGATGGTATTAATTTCCGTGAAACTCTTGAGCCTATAATTATGATGCTTACAGAAGCATTATTCTCCTGTTCTTAGGCAATGTCATTATACAATGTTGTCATCTTGGTATCTCTAACTAAATAAATAACACAGTAAGTGGCATACATAATAGAGACTCTGCAATGCTTTTAAGTAAAAATGTAGCTATCCATTAAAGATGCAGCATAGTTTGATGTACAATGTCACAAAAAGCAGACGCAGCACACACAATAAATATGGCTTCATGGCGACTATGCACATTCACACTGGCATCCATTCATTTGCACAAAATATCTAACAAGCCTTCACATATCATCACACAAATATATTCGCCGGCAGAGAGGTCCGCTATTTGGATGACGTATCATATACAACACATAAAAATACGCTTCTGTTGCCCCTCCCCCCCCCCCCACACACACACAAAGAGCAACAACAGACGAAACAAACGATTGCGACGTCGTATGAGGAATACAAGCGTGACACCGTCGCGCACAAAGATGGCGTCGGTGGTACAAAGCACCCGAGACGGCACCACGCTGACCGGCTGAGATCATGGGAGTTGCGTCATTACATCTCGCAAACTGTGGTGCAAAAGTACAAACACGGTGCTGTTACACGGTAGCAAAATGTACGTAAGGTGTGTTAACGTGTACTGGATAAAAACATGACGTACTTTACGTCAGTGAGATCGCCAAGACTGTTCACACTGTCTCCATCTTCCGTGTTTGATTCGTGCAAGTCGTTGTTGACGGCTTACAACCGTTTTCACAATCTCATTACCATGGTCGGCAATCCCTGACTTACCGCGGTACCACTGCCGGCCTCTGTAAGAGCCCAGTCGGGGATGTTCACAACTGTTCACACTTATATATTTATACACCAGTTTGTTCAATATCACATACCTCCAGATTGCCATTTCAATACGTCGGGAATTGTTCAAACTGAATATGTTAAGATATGTGATTGCATCACGGCGTAGTAAAATCGACGGACATAATTTATATACTATAAGAATAACTTATATAAGAATAACTTCACATGCATTTATAAATGGCCCCGTTTATAAATTTAAAATAATCAACCGAATAGTTTTGCATTCCAAACTTTTTAATAATTAGTTACCATTGCACACACTCTGTAGAAATAGATAACTGTTAACTGTTGTGAACCATTCGTCCCGACACGTGCTAGTAATGAGACGTAAAACAAACGATCCAATCGTAACCCAATACACTGTATATATATCACGGAAATTACTATCTGTTTGTTTGACTTTATGGTGAACCTGACTGTTATTGACACCTATACGTGTGTCCTCGTGCGTGTATGCACTACATATTTATTATTTACAAAACGAATGAACACATGCAACTATACACAAGCAGTCTTGTAGACGTTCGTACCATTTGTTCACTACAGCGCCACTCCACATCCAAACTGAGCCTAGCATGACTGAATACATTTTTAGAATTTCAGATGACAGTTAAATCATAACTATTATGATTCCAATATTCCAACAATTTATAGCTTACATCAGAATATTGTTAAATGCTATAATGGAACAACACAAAGATGGTATTAATTTCCGTGAAACTCTTGAGCCTATAATTATGATGCTTACAGAAGCATTATTCTCCTGTTCTTAGGCAATGTCATTATACAATGTTGTCATCTTGGTATCTCTAACTAAATAAATAACACAGTAAGTGGCATACATAATAGAGACTCTGCAATGCTTTTAAGTAAAAATGTAGCTATCCATTAAAGATGCAGCATAGTTTGATGTACAATGTCACAAAAAGCAGACGCAGCACACACAATAAATATGGCTTCATGGCGACTATGCACATTCACACTGGCATCCATTCATTTGCACAAAATATCTAACAAGCATCCTAAGTACAGAAACATCATAACATATTGCATTACAATATTACCACTTTACAGTGAATGCATCAAATACGTGCATCAAAGTGCTGATAAACATGTAAAACCAGTCCTTTCTGACAATAACTGAAGACCACAGGAATACCAATGATATCAGGAACGATCTGACTCCATTCTAACCATACGACACAAATTGAGAACAGTTTGCTTCATTACCACCAGGGGATAGTAGTTTGAAGCATGGTCACTAGGTGGCAGGCAGTTTTGTACATGACCACAAACTTGGAACATACAAGCTGCCAGAGCATATAATTTTTTAATCTGTTTGGTTATATCAATCAGCCTGACGTTAACGAAATATTGATAACACTCTTACAAATAATACGAATCTAGCAAGTACAAAATGTTTTCTTTTGAAATGTGTACAAATCTAAACTATTAATTTACAAATGCGTGCGTGAGAATGTTGACCATAGAAAAGCATTCCCTGCATTGCTTATGAACAACATTTTGGTGTAAATAGTACATGTGTAAATATGTGTAAAATTCACATATTTCTACACTGAAGCACACATGGGAATGCATCGCTCTAACTATTCTGGCACACACCCAAAAGCAGAAGACCTTGAAATCACCCGTAACGTCATTCAAGGGACGCTTTCGATTTGTTTTTGTTATTGCAAAATCATGTTTTATAGTAAAAACTACACCTGTATAACACACTGACTGCCCAAGTGTATTTTCATTGTTGTTGACATATAAATGTTTCTGGAAAAAATAGCTTGTTTATCTCTCAGTGCTAAATCACCCAGGTATATTATTTGGGCATATATATGTATATGACAAGGCCATAATTTTGAAATGTTAAATTCACATTTTTGTTAGAACGTATCAGTGCAGTCAGTATGTCAGAATATATGTGTTTATCATGTACAATATCATTTAACAATAAAAACGAATGGAAACCCTCCATTTATAGTGAAAATAGTTGGTCCCCTAGCAGGTGTAATATCAAGTGTATTCAGAATAAGAAAAAACGTCACGAAATATGAGATCTCATCATAGGATGATAATATTATTTTTATAAACGGATTGCTATAGCTTCAATAGAAAAATATGCCCTGGAAGATAGTTTTTATAATATTACCAACAGCTCACCTTGAAAATGGCACACATGTATGTACTACTTTTCATTATGTAGTTACACTTCTGTGATGACAGGTAAAATATGTAACTGTGGGGTCACAAAGGCACGCATTAGAGTGGGAATTTGTTCGTCATGATATCATATTTGAGATTCACAATTGTGGCGATGCTATCACCGAGGTATTGCACAGTTGTCAGCAGTTACTGGTGTTGCGTTCTTCCCGCGTGGTCGCCGGGTGTTTTGACAGTGTCCTAACACCGGCCTGTTTGCCGGCCCATGTGAGCGTGTATGCGTGGGGATCCATAGTGAAATACGAACCAGGAATCTCCGGAATGTCATCATACTCCAAGTCAGGATCCTGAAAAAGCACGGACGGACTTCGACTTCCCGACGTATCGGAGAAGAGTTTTGTTTTCTGAAGCACAGGGGATAATCCCGATGACAGAGACGACGGGGTGTTGGCGTTTCGGTCCGTCACATATTGGTTCTCGGGACTTTGTCCGTCCGGTTTCTGGATGTTGCGTAATGGAAGCGGCTTCACTTCCGGGCGAGTGCCGTCTCGTTTTGAGAGCGGAACGCAGTTGGCGTTCTGCGTGTCCGGCGTGGTTGGCTGGGATATGTCCATTGGCACCGGCTTCGTGTCGTTCAGATGGTGGCGAGGATGATTCCTCAAGAGGTCATCCGGATGTGGATCTTTTCGCGGCCACGAATCTCGGCCTTCCACCGGAGGGCGCTGTTCAGGAGTCACGACCCCGAGGCACGTGTCGGCGACACTACCTTTGTGTTTCTTCCGCCTCATTGGCTGCTCACACAGAGGCTCCAACGGAATGTCCTCGTTGGATATCTGCATCATGTCCAACTGCCTGTGGCTGCCACGACGGCTTTCACCGACAGAAGTTGCCTCTGGACTGAGGTCTTCGGCATCCGCCATGGGGATGTGACCCCGCTGGCTTATCGCACTCATGAAGCTCTTGTTTCGTGGGTCAAGTCGGGTCGGTGATAACGACCCCTGCGATTCTGTTGACCTCACATTTGGCGACCTGAAGTCTGTCGGTTTGTGGTGCGGCGACGATCGAGAGTGTCCTCGGCTGGTCGAATCAGTATCGTGTTTGCTGCGATGCGAATGTCGATCATCCAGGTCACCTATCTGCTTCTTGTAACCATGACGATGATGCCTGTGGCCTTTCGCTTTGTGGCCATCCAATGGTGTGAGATTCGGATTCCGGGCGTAATCATTCCCCACCGAGCCTAAGGTGTACGGACTCGGGTATTGCATGCCGTCAACGTTCGCAACATCACGAGCGAGGTACTTCCTACTGCTGCCAGAGGGCGACACTATTGGCGCCTCTCTCCGCCCGACGACGTGAGGCTGGACCCCCCGAGCAGCCCCGGGAAGAACGTAACTGCGTTTTGTGGGACTCGAGAGAGGGTCGCTGAATGACATGTTGACGCTGCTGCTGCCGATGCTGTGGATGGGACTGCCGACCCCGACCCCGTTGCTAAGCAACGCCTGGTGCGCCTGCATCTTCTTCCGGCGTCGGTTGCGCAGCGTGTAGCGATGGTGGAAGGCGCACGCGACCGCCGCGATGATGACAATGACACAGAGGACGATTCCGATCAGTGTCACCGTGCTCTGCCACACCGTCGACAGTCCGCCACCAGGTGGCACCACTACAGTCGTGTTTGATGCTGAAACAAACAGAGAGCGTGTTACTATGTAAAGTTGGCTGCTCATAAGAAACAGACATGGTCGAGAAACTTCTGTTTACTTTGACATTATCTGGGTTAACAAAACCTCTTAATATTGAGTATTAAGACGTGAATATTGAATGAACGTTACTGATTGAATGCTTGACATATTTCAATTTGGTTGCGTAAGGAGAGTTCGAGGGATTGACAGAGGAGTGGGAAAAAAAAGTAAGAGACAGAGGGTGGAGACAACAGAACAAGACAACAAGGAATAGCAACCAGAAACCAAGGATCAGGTTCAAAGCCAGACTCACCCTTACACACACAGAAAGGAGCGAAGAAGAACATTTGCTTTGTGGGTAGAAAAAAGAACAAATTTCATCACAATCCATAACATGCACTTACAAATGATAATAATAATTAATAAGTAACTTCTATTGCACCAAAAAAATCCTTGAAAAACAGGAAGATTTGTGTAATAGTTTTACCTGATCTAACACCAAGAGGAAGCATGTTCCAAAGAGTGGAGCAGATAGAAAAACCTTTATATCTATTGTTTGTATTTATTCTATGGACAAATCAGAACTAGATGACTGAAGCTGGATAGTTTCTCTTACAGGAGTAAGCCCTAAATGTAAATATGACAGTTGCTTACACCAGGTAGAAATCAGTTCTATCTATTGTCATTACATAAAAATAAAGGACATATGCATGTTAATTCAATTTTGAAATGTTAAAAATACAAAGTCATACAAAACTACATAACAAAAAGAGAAGTATTAAGCCACAAAAGGACAAGCTTAAATGGCTATGGAAACATATGTTTGTTTATGTATTATCCTGAGATAATGCACGTTTTTATATCTGCAGATATGGTGTTGTGGAAGACCATGTGTTGATACAATGCAAGCATGACTGTGTGTACACACATAAAACTGAGTCACTTATGCTGACATGCATAGACATACACAGACAGATACAAACACAGAGACATACAGACATGTACTCACACACACACACACACAGGCCAACACACAAATATGCATACATATATGCATATATATGCAAAGACATAATACACGCACACGCACACACACCACCACCAACACAGATACACACACGCACACACACGAACATACACCACCAACACATGTAGACACATACACACAACAAATACAACACACTCACATGCATACACATACACACACTAACATACACATATGACCATACACCACTAACACACACATACACACACACACAAATGTACAGGCAATGCATTCACATACGCATGCATGCACAAACTCACACACACACACACACACACACACACACACACACACACACACACACACACACACACACACACACACACACACACACACACACACACACACACACACACACACACACACACACACACACACACACACACACACACACACACACACACACACACACACACACACACACACACACACACACACACACACACACACACACACACACACACACACACACACACACACACACACACACACACACACACACACACACACACACACACACACACACACACACACACACACACACATGCACGCAGGTATGCACACACACATACACACACACACACAAACACACACACACACAAACACACACACACAAACACACACACACATACAGACACACACAGACACACACACCACACACGCACGCACGCACGCACGCACGCGCGCACGCACGCACACACACACCACTCACACACACACACACACACACACACACACCTAAACCCACCATCCCTGCACCTACCGAGAGCCTCGTAGACAGCCACGAGTCCCTGGTTGTCGACGTCATACATGTCCACCCTCCTCCTCTCTACTGGCATCACAAACTCCACCAGCATGACGTTCTGTGACGACGTGACAGTCTCAGGTACACCTCCACCGTAGTCACGCACCAACAGGTCCGACTGTCGCGTGTCACCGTCACGAACCTTCACCAGCGTGTGACGGTCAGCGCCATCTAGTGTGTAGATCTTGAACGTCAACTTGATGATGAAGTTTTCCGGAGCCGTGATCACCCACATGACTGACCCTCGACACATCCTGGTCGATGACGTGATCCTGCCACTGTCACTAGTCATGTCGCAGCCACACTGACACGTCGGGTCGTCGGATATGAACTTGTCCTCGGGTGATACGGAGGTCACTTCTGGATACAAGACAGTTATATGTAAAATGTAATGGAACTAACTGTTTAACATTATCTTATTCATAATTGTGAAACAAACTTAAAATACCACAGTAGCGGCACCTAAAATATAGAATGACCTTAACATTATTTTTAAATCACACGTACCCAGTAAACATATTAATTTTATATGAACTTGCGTTCCAATCCGCTACTGGGTCACATCGTTGGTGTGCTTTTTATGGACTTAAATGATTTTATAAATAAAAACTACCCCACTGTTTAATGGTGCATTTTTGTTTACCAATGCAGGGTATTTATTTAGAATTGTTTAATATTAACAGCTCCAAATGATGCCAGTCAGCTAGAGGACATAAATCACGTAATAATATAACATTCAAAATGCATGTATTTTATTCGAATTTTAAGGTACAACATTTGATCACTGCTGTATAAATTGATCATATATTATACATCACAAACTGTAACGACTGGTCAGTTTAATGTCTGTGGAGTGATAGACAATGGACAGAAGAGATGACCACAGTATTGTTATCTTGCAATGGTAAATGCCAGTGGCTCTTTGTGGAGAATGTGAAAGGCCCTTTAGAAAAATCATAGCATACCAATAAATAATTCTTTACTGTTAAACACACAGCATTGATACATTAGAAGCGAATGGATGAAAGAAACAAAAACAGTGTAACAAGTGGACGTTGGTACTAGGAGAAGGTGTTTTCACAATTCTCCAAAGTTTGTATATCAATAATATTATATAGAACCTTGACTGTTCAAATGTGTCCCATATGATTTTATTCTAAAAAATAACCAGAACTAATCCAATCACAATTAACTAAACACACAGACATGTACAGCTGTACACCAATTACATTTTCGACTATAAAATAAATGTAGCAAAATTAATATTCCGTTTTTTAAAACAGTGTACCTCAAAACTCATGCCTACCTTTACAGGGTGCCCCACAATTCTGCCATTCCACTGTATCTCCGACACAGAATTTTCCCCCATTGGCAGGTTTCGGTCGGTCACACGTGCGAAAACGGCTTCTCTTTCCTTCCCCACAGGTAAGACTGCAGACCCCCCACGAAGACCACGTGTTCCAGTTGCCGTCGACGACTGAATCTGTTAATGTGAATAATGTCAGTAATTAGAGTCGTTAATTGTAGCGGGTTCAAAAATGATGAATCTTGACGATAGACACACAATGAATAAACACAGCGTAACATGATTGATGACATCATCATCAATCATGCAATGCACTTGCTCTGCCATTCACTAGGTGTCAGCACCCTGTAGTGGACACCCGCAGCAATACATCAAACCTTCTATATGGTATGGGAGCAGATATTACACGTTTTAGAGCACAGGTGCCAAGTAACGCAAAAGTGATCTATTGCATTACATGATGACACATAGGTATAAAAACTTGCAAAGAAATGATACAATGGTGGATCTCACACCAAAACCACCACAAACACCATGTGGACATGAGGGATTGCCCTTAACGAGGGGAGAGATGTTCTTTTAAGCCATTTGACTTCACTCATGCATTTACTGCATACCAATAATTTTATTTACTACATTCAGCAGTATTTTGGAAACATCTGAAATTGCAGTGATTGTTGATTTTGTCTTGAAATCAGTACAATCCTCCTGCCTATCTGCCTATCTCTCTGTTTGACACTGTCCATATAGAAGTCTTTGTAGTCACGTAGTGTGTCCAGAAATACACAATAATCAACATATATGTAAACACTAAATGACTGTAAACACCTTTGAATTCAGCATCATGCTAGAAATAAGAGTAAAAATAACCTGCAACAACTATTTTAAAAGCATAATTGACAGCATAATGTAAATCAACTTCTTTTGCTCCTAAAATTGGTATCCGTTCTACTACACATCATAAATGGATTTTACCCATCCAAATAATGGGTGGATGGGCGTCTAGCTAGAGCTGTGTCTACCTGTCTTTCTGGCTATTTGCGCCATTAAATAAATGAACGCAATAACATGAAAAGCAACACGCGAACATTGATGTCATCATAGCCGGCCGATGAGCACCGAAGTGTACCTCCGCGGAAAGCACTAGTGCGCACTATGGTAACAGCTAATGCAGCAGACAGTTACTCTCTAAATGTCATCAGCTTCAAAGGCAGCAGAATTGCTTTGTTCTGCAAATTCACTCAATCCCATGTCCTCGTTCCAGGTTTTTCAATAAAAAAATCATTGACCTAATAATGGTGATTGATTTCCATCAGGCTAACTAAACAAATCCATGGTGACTTAGTCTTACTTGCTCTAATGCCAACCCTTAGAGATATAACCGTAATCTATCTTGTAACTTACATTTTTATTTATCGGCCAACCATATTATATCTTAAAATTAGAATATTCCTCTATTTATTATTTTATTGCAGATTTTTTATAATATAGATTAATTACTAAGGTTTAATATGTTCTCACAGCAATGTGGGTATAAAAGTGTGCACAAAAATCATAATGTAAATGCTATCTAAATATTGGATATATATATACACTGTATATATATATATATATATATATATATATATATATATATGTATAATTATATATATATATATATGTATATATCATATATATATATATATATATATATATATATATATATATATATATATATATATATATATATATATATATATATATGCATAAATAAATATTTTATATATATATAATTTGATGCATATGACAGACCCAGTTCAAATCACCTGGAAACTTCCTGTGTTTTTGCCACACAGTATATTTAAACAAGCGCAAACAAAAGGTCACAGAATGACTCTGAAATGAAAGGCAAGTTCTGAGTCATCTCAGGAACTGTATTCCCAATGCAAACATCCATACTTTTTAGCCGAAAATCTCGCTAATGGCCAGTTTTACAAAGACACCCCATAATTAGGACCCTGTGTGAAGGCCCACTTCTAATTCAGGTGATCTTAATGGTCGACTCCCCACTGTAACCCAACCCTGACAAATAACGCTCAGGGCGCTGTGTGAATTCAACCCTTTATCAATGATGACAAAGGTACTACAGTCAGTCTTTGTCAACCCTCTCCAGTTACTGATGCTGTGAATCACTGCTCCACTTTTTATACAACCGTGCAGACAGTGTAGATTGAGTGTAAACTGTATGTGAGCATCTGTCATCTATAGCCAGTGGGGGAGGGTGCTTCTGTAGAAATGACCACAGATTAGTAGGTTTGAATAACTCCCATTACAAACATATACATGTTTGAGAGGTTGAGCTAACAAATTTAATACATTTTAATTAAATATTTTTGTTCATATGAATAGACTTCCACATTAATTGCAGCAAAGTTAAATATAGGTAATGTGTGAAGTGTGTCGAACAGTCCTATGGGTCAGATACAGTGCTATATAAGAACCAAACTGTACCTATGAATCTACAAGTATCAAAGTAATAATTTTGAAATTTTCACAACATTTTGATATATACAGGTGTATTTGAAACAACATTTATAAAAATAATACTTTCAAAAGCTTAATTTGATCCACCTTCACAATAAAATGTTACTACATGTGTGATAAAATTCCCACTAAATTGCTGTGGGAATTTTAACTAAAGTATTCATGTTAAGAGACCCCATGCAAATACCAGTATACCTGTATGAATTAAGCATGAATTAAGGGTTAAAGCCCCGGGGGTGAAAATTACCTGCAATTATTTTGTTTGTGCAGTGCATACTCTGTAGGTGTTTGTATTTTCTTCCGCTCAAATGAATCCATAAATGAACCTTCTATGACCTTGCTATATATTTATGTCTCTCAGTGGTGATTAAACAGTAATAACAATCAAATAAATATACCAATGAATAAGCGACTTACCGTGACAATATACGACGCAAGCAGATCCATATGGAACATGGCAGCACATTCAAGAATTCATGAAACAAAAGCAAAACAAAACAAGCTGAAACATTGCGCAAATAAAATTGGAAGCAAATGCACCGTAAATAGCAGACATGGTAAGCAAAGCAGCATATGGAATACCACAATAATGCACATGAACTACAACAATGAACAACAACAAATGTAAACTATGTAAATCTATAGCATACAATAATTAGGGTACACTGCAATTTCTAGCAAAAATGTCTATCCTTTGTTTGGCACTACTAACTAATAGGCAAAGAAGATGACTTCCTTGTGTATTTACAATGACGTTTAATGGCGTGTGTTTTCTATAATTTATGAACAATTGAGTAATTTCAATTAGCCACACAGAAAACATGGAATTGTCAGCATAACATTGCAAACAAATTGTTAACTTCATGCATGAATTGTAAACCGGTAAGGACATTTAAATTATAGGGATTTTCACAAATTTAGTTTTAAAAACATTGTGACACTGTCATTAAACAAATTAGCTATATTAAATATATTATATTTTATGTCGTTATCAGCTTTGAATCAATAATGTTTTATATTCAATAAAAAATTATGTCGTTTATGTGATTGAAAACTCAACTGGCACAGAAAGAGACTGAAGTAAATGTGTACATTTTATAAAGGTAAAAAAGACTGTAATACTCAGAGTTACACATAATGTACAATATGTAACACCACAAACAAATACGCAGTAATTTATAAATAAAAATTAATTTCACACAGTAATCATCAAAATGACACATGTCATATAACTCCAACCTTTACCCCCGACCAATCATATTACCACAATTTATTATCTGCAGCTGTATCCACATTAACCGAAGATTATTTCCTCCTAAAAGTGCACATATCCATTTGCCCCTCCATAAAATATACCCGCTGCCAGTTGTTAACAAAAAGTCACACGTAGGTAAATCTCCCAGGTGCAATCGGAGAATGCTTTATCACCTGTGCATTAAGATGAACTACAGATGGGACTGACTGTGTTGGCAGTGACATTGGTCTCATACATTATAGATGAGTCGAGGGGAGAGGGACCGAGTTATCTACACACACAGAAGGTTTCTGTCAGCACATAAACCACACATTACTGGGAAATTGGTAATTTTAGCAAACACAAAATCCTGCACTTTTTGCCTGTGTTTATCTCTGGGTCTATATTGAGATAAACTCTATAGTACTGGTAGTAATAGTGTTCAGTTTTTGACTCAGTTCTAAGTGTGTCTTTATCACGTTTTTACAGTAGAGAATGTATTATGTATGTACATGTACATACTAACTGCAGAATGATGTAATAAAAGATAGTAAAACACTCAAACATAGTCGATTACAAGATACTTTCTTTCCTATTACCTTACACTGCGGAAAGTTCTTTCTCTTGAGCCTGGGATCTTCTTAGTTACATTTAGCACATATGATAAATAGCATTTTACAGCCACTTTAGAACTACATAAGTAATCTGGCAGCAAAATACCCAGTAAGAAAAACTTCTTTCAAACCAGGATGACACATTGATCAGAACAAACAAACCAGTCAGTCTAGCATCTGAATAAACAATTCACAATCCTGCAATTGTTGTGATGTCACGCAATAAAAAACAACTGAATATATAAATTTCTAAATGCAAGTTCGTGTCTATAATTTATGTATTCAAAGATCACAATGAGTTATATTTTGTGTTCCAGTGGTAGTACGATTCATAATCCAGTAAATAGTTAATTATTAAGATGCATTTTATGCTGAAATGATCATTCGATAACGTTAACTATTTGCATGCTTGTCATTAACGTGGACTGTAGACGTGTCATTATTCTGTCTCTTTATTCTGAAGTACAACATTATGTGTCATGCTTCTGACAGAAACTGCTTGAGACAGTCAACATGATGTGAACAGAAAAGACCTAATCGTGCTTACTGACTATGAGTTTCCCATTAGTACCAAAGTAGTCATTATTTTGGCACCTCAGAAAAAAAGTTATCTGATTTTCTTTAAACTCACAAAGCAAACCAATACAACTTTCCTCCTCTTTGAAACTGGTGAAAGTTACAAGCCAAAGAACAAGCCTAAACAAGACACCTCTCAATTTCCACTCAGCTCAATGATT
Organism: Oasisia sp. SBJ-2009; assembly: GCA_964017155.1. Classification (NCBI taxonomy): domain Eukaryota; kingdom Metazoa; phylum Annelida; class Polychaeta; order Sabellida; family Siboglinidae; genus Oasisia; species Oasisia sp. SBJ-2009. Next base: position 46,122,582 of record OZ024860.1, on the reverse strand, counting down.
GATTTTTTAGTATTGACCCGGTCTTTCTTTCTAATAACTACTATGCTGCCATCACATAAAAGGCTCTAATGACGTAGTAATCGAACCTTACTATTATGTCAGGACAGAACTTGCAAAAAGGTCATAAGTATCTCAAAGCGACCCATACGTCATTGGGTGTTTTTCTGTGGTAATGATAGATATTACTTAGTAATGTAGGGTGGCTGGATATCACATAGCAGTCTTAGATATAGTAGAGCCAGGACAACACTACACCCTGTGAGAGTAACAACGAGTACAACTCACACAATGCAGACAAATACACAAAGACTGCAATGGTGCTGATAACAGTTCCCTATACAATAGAGAACATTATTACCAATGAGAACAGTCTGTGTGTGCCTGTGTGGCCCTGTGTGTACAAGGCTAACTACTCACCCCAGCTCTAAACAGGTGCAGACCACTGATAACCAAAGAATTATGAGCAAGCCAAATAATAACAGGCCAACCCGTCTTGCTAGCCCACGGTTGGGTAGACATGGAGTAATTTATTTATTTTGGCTTCTAATAGGAGCACTGCAAATAAAATAACGCAGGCATAGTTGGATGAATTATTAATTAAAATATCTTACATGGATTTTCGCCAAAACTCAGTGAATATAATGACCAATGTGCTGCAATTGCATCCTGCTAAATTTACACTTGCAATTTGCCTGATTTAACAATCAAACCTGATTCATGTGTTAATTTTAGAAAAAGTGACACTTGTACATAAGTAATTTCCCTAGTCCAATGTTGTTCATATTCAGTAGGAATGTGGACTGTTTAACATAGAATAATTAAATTTCATATTTATTGTGTGTACATAATAAATTTAAGTCATGATGAGTTTAAATAAATGACGAATAATTTAAGCAGTTTCAACATTGCTATCACAACATTACTCAATCTCAGAACATCAATAAAAGAAATAGAAGAAGTTGCATAATGCTCTATAAATAGAACCAGGAGTCACCACTGATTATAATTACCTACTTTAATAGCTCCCTTCCTTCCCACTAATTGTCAAATTAAACCTAGAGGAACAAATTAGGAAGTGACATAATCTTGACAATGATGTCATGTGACCACAGTGCTGTAATATTACCCATGATGCTTCCTGCAATCACTGTGGACTGAGACAAACGGAAGTCAATTTCCTGCTGGACAAGAGGGATTGTTTGACAAATGAACAACGACTGTTCCATTGTTGACAATTAACCTTGTCGCCTGGAGAAGAAATATTCATGTAATATTAATGGAATTTCAGGGTGCAGCAAGCATAGAAAGATCAATCTGCTATAGTTTTAAATTTACTTAAATTTTTAGTTAAAAGCTCCTCTAGTTTTGGTTCTAGTCGTTTCCAGCACTCGGCAGGTTCCTATTAACTGACTAGTTTCCTGATCACAACACAAAATTAATGTTGTGTAAAAGCAAAATTAAATCTGCTTAGCATCCACTGGGCCATGCTGGTGTGTCTGCAACTGCATCGCTCTGTAGACTTTGTTAAAAAAAACATTTAAACATAATTAAACTGCCCACCTGTATTATGTAAACTAATCACAGTAACACATTACATATTTAGGATGTTGTAGGATAAATCAATGTAAACGAAGCAGTTCAAAGTTACTGATTACAATGTCTTTTGAAGGTTACCTAGTTACGATATAATATAAAGTTCACTAGTTGAGTTAATTTTCAGGTTGTAATTTTGGTTGACTTAAATGAACACCCAAATGAGCAACACAACCTTTAACAACTATTTTCAAAAACAATTATTAATCTATGTGTCCAGTCAGCTACCTAATTAAAAACCCTAAAATTAAATTCAAAACCACTCAAATTTACTATTTTACAAAATTATACAATTTTATTGCTTAAGCTTAAGTAAATTTAATCAATTTATTTAAAAGCTATATTAACCAATATTTCAAAATGTTACTAATGACAATATATTTCAGTTAATAATGAGTCAAGTTTTATAAGTTATCTACTATGTGAAGTAGAAACATCCTTTGAAAGTCTGAACGTCCAGTCATCCATATAAAACAGCTCTTTCGTCTACTTTCAGTGATACCATCTGTCACTCATATTTCTTCCAGTGATACTTTCAACATCGGAATTCAACTTCAAACACAGCGCAGGTAACCCTATAACCGATCCGATGAACAATCCCTTACGTACACACAACCCCTGTAATTGCAGGGGTGACCCCCATGTAACCACATAAGTAAACATTACATTCTGCCCTCAGTATCTGCATTTCTGCAGGCTCTGTCTTGTCTATGAGAGAAGACAAGATCAAAACCACCAGCCCTAGATCCACTTCAAAAGCAACAACGACTGCGGCTGCACAAACGCTGACTTGTTGAAGCCTACAAGTTGGCCCGGTAAACTGTAATTACATGAAGAAAGGAACGTATAATTTTCATGCACCTCAAACCGTTTATAAAGAGCAGGTGCCCCGGGTAGAACCCGGTAATTAATATATCAGTTTGACAAATGACAAACTCCCGGGCATTTATCAATTCCTGGGTTTGTCAAGTGGACATTAACAAGAAAAAGACACAGGTGGACGATCAACTCACTCAGAATTTAGGCAGGGTGACGGTGGGACTGACCAAAATAGTCACACGAAAAGTCATACTAAGTGCTTTTAAAATGTTCCTGTACGCGATAACTGATAAAGTACAACAAAGTCACAACACTTCAGGAATTACTTCAACAGAAATGGTCACAAAAGAAATAATGTCGAACATTTCAGGCTGGTGAAAAAGTGTCATGTCGAAGCTGCCAGAGGCTACAAAGAAATTGGTTGAACAAGAGTAGTTGCTTCATAGAAATACGATAGCATAGTTCTGGTACTATATTCAAGCATTTAAGTGCAACTAAAGGATATTGACTCTAAATACAAGTAGTAGGAAATTGGTAAAAAAATTATTCTTGAGATATAATCAGAGCTACATTAGTCAGGCATGTTGCACCGTTTTAACAACACAAAGAAGGACATGTACCATTCAAGGGTATGCCAAAGACAGGGGGAAATGTATCCTGACATATCATGTCTGTGTTTAATCACTTTCAGAGAGCATTACCAGATTATTTTACTGGATTTTCCTTAACTACGGGAAGCACTTGGAATGTATTACAGACCATTAGCGTTTATATTAACCTGTCATGCTAAAAAGTTTGAAGTCCTCGCAATCACGATCAAGTCCAGATGGATTAGAGTGAGTTTGTCCGAGAATGGGATAGTGTAACATAGCTATAGTTACTCTGAATTTTTTCACATCACATAAAAATTACTTATGGAAATTGTTACATGTGAAAATAGAAAGAAATATTCAGATAAATGTTCACCAGCTGTGAGGCGGGGTAATTTATATGCCGCTTGACTGACAGGTTTAAAAGGAAATAAATTTCTAAAAATGTCAGCCGCTCTGTTTACCAAAGTGAGTAGTTTCGCATTCCTACCAGGGGCCAACATCAACTACTTAGAGGGAAGGGTAACATTCCGGTAGAAGGGCTGGTGGGGTAAACAGCTGTCAAGGGTTCCCAGCCGTGGGAGCCTTTGAATATGGTTTTAAGCACTTAGAAGGTCATTAGTCTCCACAGGAAGCAGAATGGGGCTGGTGACTGGAAGGAGTTTATAGAACCTTCTGTCTGTCTGTCTGTCTACCCAGACACTGTTGTTGTAATCACTGTAACCACACACAGAACCCTGTGGATACTGGATACCTAATGTAGAATCTTGTTCAGAGGGTTACCTGGAGGGTTCACCACCTGGACACAGGGTATCCAGGTTTGGGGTCACAGGGTGGTGGACAGAAATACAGGGTCCACCAAATACAGTTGTAGAGAACAAATATTGTCAATATTCATTCAGTGAAAAGGAACAGGAAATAAGTTACAACTAACATTATATTTTATAACTTGTACTAGTCAAACGTTGTAAATACTAGACTGCATATTTTCACACATTTTTGGGGGCTGATATGCCAATATAGAGCATTCATTAATACAAACATCCCTTATGCACTGCAACAATTTGTTCTTCTTTATATATTACATATATATATATATATATATATATATAATATATATATATATATATATTATATATACAGCTGTATATATTTAATATATATTTATATATATATATATATATATATATATATATATATATATATATATATATATAAAGTAATAAGGATAGTAAGTATAATGAAAGTTATTAGTGTAAATTTATTATGTATATATATATAACTTGAAATATTAAGTATATGTATATATATATATATATATATATATATATATATATATATATATATATATATATATATATATATATATTTAATATTTAAAATTACTTATCCTGTGATTTTATGTCCTTTGACTCTGTTTTCATGCTACCTTTTTCTTTTCATGTGATTATGTTTCATACGTGATTTCATGCCTTGGAGACTGACACAGTCAAGTTCTATCGGACAGTAACCAAAGCAGTGACTGCCTTCATAGGAACTAACACCACACCGGCTGGTCCTGACACACCCTGCTGCGGGCCTAATGAAGACGCATGTTTCAAAGCCAGGGTCATGGGGGCACGACCTTGACAAAAAGGTTAAACCAAATCTCTGGAGCATGCCCTTAACAAAAAGATAAATTCTATTGACCCTCACACGTCACTGACCAAGCATGCAATATTCGTCCAGGTTGGTGTAATGAAAACGCCAGCGGCGGCAGCAATTATACAAACGCCATGCACACGAACAAATAAAATGCGAGGGTTTTTTGACATCCAGCCTTCCCTGATACTGGATTTACATTGCCTGGGGGTTTAGCCATTCAGGCTGTGCCTAGTGATTCAGGTACTGTGTGAACCAGCAGCTGCCATGAATACTTCTCCCAGCCGATTTCCACAAGATAAAAGTCTTTAAATGTTCACAGTGGCGTGTCAAATTCATTTAAGCATTACTTCCTTATCAGTTTGTCTGAATGTGTCCCTCTACATAAAGTGTGAATAAAACTGTCAGTAGTAGGACTGAAAACAGAGAACTTTACAAGTAAGATCTCATAATCGATCTCAATTTGGGGGTTACATACCCATATCACAGATCAATCACTGATCAATCTAAATATGTTGATTTTCAATGTCATTTAATTTATATAACAGCAGTACAATGGGCTAATTAATACACACTAGTAGAATTAATAGGAAAATGGAGACAGTTTGAATATATTTGTGTTCAAGTTAATGTTCAACCAACATTTTAAATTATTTTGTAAACGATCTCAAGAACATTTTGTCTCTGTATATTTCGGCTGTCATTCACAACCTCCTCCTGTCTACTGCAGAAGGGTGTGAGAGACAGCCAACATATACGGAGAACACAAAAATGTTTCTTGAGAGGTAAATCATTTACTAAATAACATGAGCCAACAAACTGTGTTTTTATTATATGTTTGATTGTCAATTGTTATTGTTGCGTTATATGAGGTAATTACACTACATAATGTATCTAACTAAAAAATACTGCTATATCTTGACTATTCGAATGTGTTTTCTGTATTTGTTAAATGTAAGTTCAACTGACTGTTATCTATTTAATTTGAACATTTAAGGTCAATAACATGTCGTATACAATACATTATTGCATGTTCATGCTGACAGAATGTAATTATGTAGGCGGTCAAGATATGCCCATGAGATGATCTTGTAAAAGCTTGACCGTGATAACCTGTGTCCATTCGGTTTACAAACTGCGACAAGCAATTCACAAAAGTACTTAATAGCCCGGCTGATATTACGGTCAAGATAGTTGAAGTTACTTGAAAGGCAATTTGTCCCGTCGTTTCTAAGCAACCCCGATACAAAGATATTGGATGAAACGATATGTGGGATTGCTAATCAAACACACGACAATAAAATATCGTGTGTGGTTCCCGTGTTAGCATTTGTAGTAAACACTGGCAATACACCACTCACATTATAGTTATAGTGTTAACTAATACTAACAACATTAGTACATTCTACTCAAATATGTGCCAGGGATTTAATCTTGTTTACTTCAAGAGCATACATGTATGTACAGTTTGGATTTAGCCATATGTGCATTCGATATTTAAGATAGCGCAAACTGACAATATTTTCTCGTATTTACATCAAAGTAATATTATTTCATATCAACAACTGTATATACACTGTATTACAAAATCCAAATTATGTGATTTTTGCAGAATAATAATAACCCCCAGTAAATTATTTTCTATTTAAACAGAAAACACCCGAACAGGTATATATATATATATATATATATATATATATATATATATATATATATATATATATATATATATATATATATATATATATATATATATATATATATATATATATATATATATATATCTTGTTTTATAATTTATCCTTTTTTTAAATATTTATTCAGTATATTTATTTTTATCGTTATTCATTTTTTTATTCACTATATTTTAACGCATTAGGCAATGTCTAATGTAGTCGATCAAATTGTTTAGTGCATGTATATTATGTTTTACAATATTTACACTTGCGTTTGCAGTCACGACCCTTAGGGAGATAAAATGTACATTTTATAAAGTAATCATGAATAAATAATGTTTATTATTATTATTATTATATATATATATATATATATACATACATATATATATATATACATATACATATATATATATATATACATATACATATACATATACATATACATATACATATACATATACATATACATATACATATATATATATATATATATATATATACATATATATATATACATATAAAAATTATAATATATATGTACATTTCTTCTAATGATGACATATCAAAGTTCTGCCTTTTCTATGCTCTTTCCAGACGAAAATTAAATTCATGCTAAAAAAAGTCGCTACATGATTCATCTTTCGTGTGTTACCTGAAGGTGAAAAATGTGATCAATATGTCCTGTTGCTTAGGAAACTGCTGACATCACGTGGGCAAATTAATCAATTTAGACGGGACCCAGAGACAGGTGTTTCCATCGGGTAGATGGTTAGTAGATCGAGTCATTTCTATTTCATACTAGTAGGTTACAAGTTAATGATGCAATCTATGGTGAGTCGTGATTATTAAGAAACTGTATGCATACCAAGTACGTCAGGAATGAGTGAATTACCATAACAAAATGAAAGGTGCTTCATCAACTGGTTTGATGTGTTTAGGCCATCGTGAATCCAGTCTTTGATGTCTAAATATGTAATGAGTAGAATTTAATATTAAAAGAAGTGAATTTTAAGAAATAAAGCGCATGTTTGCTTAACAAATAATTTATTGCTGTCATTATGCCTAGTAACATGTAATAGCTGTGTCAACGAGGCTTTTATGCAGGATCCAATTTTTCCCAGTTCAAAAATGTCCTGGCTAGTTGACATGTGCATCTGATCCCGGGCATATAGAAGCCAGTTCAGAGTTCTTGTATAAATGATTACGTCCCAAAATACACAATACTTCATGCATACACAAGTATGACACGCATTTTAATAACATAATTGACAACATAATTTTATAGATGAAATATGTTTTTTACTCATCAAATTTCCCCTCGACTTATCGTAGATTTTTACCGGTCCTAAAGCGGACTTTACCATCAAAATAATGGGTGACAGGTCTCTCTCTCTCTCTCTCTCTCTCTATATATATATATGCATAAAAAAGTTGCATTCAACGCACTGAATTTGTCATTGACATATTTTTTAAGAGAGCAAAGAAAACAACAAAAACATCAACCAAAAAAACATGGCTATTTTAATTTGAATTGGACAACAGTAAATTTATTTATAACATCTTTTATTTTATTTAACTAATTTATTCATTTAATGAATTGAAGTTAATTTCATTTAATTAATATTTTAGTTTTTTCTTAGATATTGCATAAATGAGTGAATGTATTGTAGCAGATACTAAGTATGTTTTTTGCTGATCTGAAATTTTATGTTATGTCATAAAAAATTATACACGTATATATATATATATATATATATATATATATATATATATATATATATATATATATATATATATATATACATAACTTTAAATATTTCCTTAGTGTTGCTTACACATTTAATGAATGTAAGAAATTATTGTAAGGAAGTATTGAGGATACTTTATTTGCAGATCATAATTGTACAATTTGAATTTAAAAAATTAAGTATTATATATAAATGACATACATGTACACATGTACAAACCTAAGAAAAAAATACAAATAAACACTTTGACTTATTCACTGATAAATGACACTGATCTGAAGAAATAAGCTGTTTTATCAGGAAACGGCAGAGGTGCCTGAAATGGTTACATGTGTGCACAGTACATACTGTATGCACCAAACAAACCACTGCAGTAGATGCATGCTTGGGATCACACACACATGTATGTGCATGCCATGTAGGCAGACCTGTGTAGTAGCCCAGGCACACAGACCTAGCAAACAGACTAGTTAATCACTCTGAGCAAACATAGCAGTTGCACAGTCCCCATACAGGAGCTGTTTGTTTGTAATCAGTCTGAGACTGTCCCAGGGGATGTTGATGTCATGGCCAGTCGGGTTACAGGTGGCATGTGTGGTGTGTAACATTCTAAATTAGCCAAGTTGCCAATGAATTAAGATCCATTTACTAAACCAAAGGGTTGTATAATGTATAAGTATAGAGTATTACGAACCACAACTTAAAAAATTGAACTGTTAATGTTTAGGTGATTTTAACATTATACCTTTGTTTACTGATGTCTACACAGTGAACAGGTAATATTCTGAATATAGGTAATATTTTGAGAGTATCAACAAAATAGATAAAACATGGTAAACAACTGAAATGGTTATTTTTATTTCTACCTGCAAGGTTTGGGAAACTGGTTTGCATCTAATTCCAAACAAATTTCATAATTACACATCTAGCAATTAATGTTCTACTTACTTCTATATTCAGTTTCTGAAGAAGGCCACTGATGGTGGTCGAAATGTAGAAGTAGAACATTGCTAGTTATGTAATTACGAAATTTGTTTGGAATTATATACTGCCAACTTGATGAACATTTTCACGAATTGTTTGCATCTAGTTTTGTGTTTTTGTTATAGAAATTCCCTCAGTCCATATATTATACAATAGAGTCCACTTACAACATCACATCAGCAAATGGCATTTCACAGACTAGCCACTGAATGAGAACTAAGTTAGATAAACTACTTCAGTAACTGTACAACAAAGTCAGACAAACTATATCTGTGGCTGCACTACAAAGTATGAGCTGGCTATGGTTTGTCTGATGCTATGATACCATACACCAATGGGGGCTGCAATCTGTCTCACCCCACCCCACTTTTGGGCATCTACGGGGCATCACCCCACTTCATAGGGTGCTGGAAGTTGGGATAGTCACTCAATCACCTCTCTGTTACGTGAGAACCTGTTCTTCAGGTTACCCCACCCTCTTAAGACATTTCTACACTCAGCTATATTCCCACAATACAACAAGTAGATTTATTAACATGAGAAAAATGTTTAACTTCCAATAAGTGTAATTCAGTACTTCATAAATGGTTCTATTCATTAGATGTACATATAGAGTGAGAAATATTAAGAAAACCATATAAAGCAATCAAACCATCAGAAGGACAGTGTCTCGAGGTCTCAACATATTGGTGGAATAAATATTTATGAAGCGCAAGATGAGTTTGGTGTCTGTACTGTCTACCAGCTAATAGGCCAAGTGTATCAATTACCAATCAATTAAGCAAAAACGAACTCCCTTAAGATGGGAAGCATATTGTGTCTGCTCAAGCCATCTGTCCACTCAAAACAGCTGAATAAATTTAATATTAATCAGAAACATGGTCTTTTAATGATAATTGAATATCATAATACAAAAACATAATTTCTTGACAAATTTAAAACGTTTGTTTCCTCAAGTCAATTGGTATGTCATAAAATCAGACAAGTTACCCAAAAAAAATGACTAAATTGATCTGTTTTATCAAATACCAGGTTGTCAGTCTGTCATTTTGTTTGATGTCTTATTTTTATAGAATAAAAACATTTCCATTCAAGAATTCTTTTTGAGTAAAAAATCTGAATAAATCTTAATTACTGGTGCTTATTAATAATATTTAGGGCTTAGCTAAATGATCATACACAAAATAATTTCATTGATTATAGATCTCCATAGTTCTACCGCTGTGCTTCTCAACACCAAACCAGAACAAAGAACTAAAATCAACAGACGAACCATCTCATCCAGACTAGTTTCTCCTATTCTCCACACACACACACACTCACTCCCTGATTTACTGCCCAGATAGAAAGTGCTAATCTGTCCCTGAGGTAATGCATACACCATTAACAGACTTCTAGGATTCCCAGACGTGAGAGAGCCTGTCATTTATCACCGCTGACTCTTGACAACAGCAGCTTTCTGCCAGTGGACAATTAGCTGGAGTCATGAGTCAGGTACAGGATTGATTTTTTCATCAGGGAAGAGAATAATTTCATGTTGAGTATCGTCACCGAGGAATATAGACCTTCAGTGGTGGGTTCTTCTATTTCTAGCTGGACATTTGCAAGAAGACACGTCATCATGCAAACAGTGAGACACAGAACTTGGTTTAATGGAGAACTCAAGATATCTGAAGACCTTTATACCAATACCTCAAGCAACAATGCAACACTACATTTTATTTCTAAAAATTGTGACGACTGACAGTTGAATTTATGCATTCACTGATTAAATATTTCTAAGTAAAACAAATGAATGTAAAGCTACACTGGCTCACCTATCTGCAGCAAATACAGTGCAAGTTAACAACTTGAAATACTTGTACCTTTTTAAACAACAAAACACTGCCAAGACGACATTGTTCTAAAGAAAGAAATGATCATACACAAAGACGATTAATTTATGTCTACATAATGAATCCAAGAACTAGCATCATGCATGTGGGCAACACAAAACGGTCAATTACGGGAGCAAAGCTTGTTTGTTGCTGCAGGGACATATCTAATTCCTGATAATCCCAGGAAGTCAAGATCATCCCAGAACCAATCCCATTGTTTCCCTGGAAACATCAGAGGGATGTAGCTGACATTCTGACTAGTTCCACAAATCCAATGGTTAAACCTACCACCTTTGGGGCTAGTCAATGGAAAGTGTATGGCTGATTACGTGCTGAGGGAATTCAAATTATAAGGTGGACCTAAAGTCAAGCCATACAACAGAATGATTGAAATAGATTTATATATTATTATATTACAAGAATTAAATTTAAAACATTTAGTTTTGATATACAGTGCTCTACTGCCATCATGATTGTACTTAAAAGTATGTATTTTGTGATAAACAAGACACACAATTTCTTTACAGCATATGCAATTGAACTACCCTGGTGCTGCGGTAGTCTATAATTGATCATGAAACTGAATTCATAAACACATGCAACCATAAAAATTCCCTTTGAAGTCTCCCAATGGTGTCAGCCCAGTTGGCCAGTCTGGGCAGTGTTTGGGGAACTAGCGGAAGCACTCAGGAAAAAACACAATCACGTTGATATTAATGAAGACAGATTGAATTATTGAAGGTCATGTTATATTTTATGCTTGTCATTTAACCTGTAAAACTGACACAGACCATTCACCTGACTGCCAGAATTGTTTGTTACTGTCAGACAGAGAAACTGGTGGCAGAATATTTGGCTCATAAAATGAAGCATTCCCCAAAACAAGAGGACACTTAAAATAATATATTGAATAAATAAAATACACTAATTTTTATTATATACAATTTTGTTTTAATTCAGTAACTGATTAAACCGAATGATTTTTTTTTTTTTTATTCTTCACCCTACATTGTAGGGTTGGTGTGCTATATTTCTTCCTTGCTTAAAAAGTGAAAACAAATGTACTCATAAAATCAAGATTGCCTTGAATATTCATTTAATTCTTCATTGATTTATGCATACGCCATACTACATACTTATGCTAAGTACTCCAATCTCAAGACTAACATTGGCAACATTAAAAACTCAAAATAATGATAACTCTTTTATAAAACTGAAATACATTGATATCACAATATTAATTGTAAATGCCATCGAAAGAAGCCGACAATATTGGTAGAATGTACAATGTCTGTAATTAGATGTGATGAGCAACAGATTTAATAGGTGCTTCAGATATCAGATTCACACGGCTGACTCAACAACATGGTAGAATCCATCCTGGCGATTTCCACCTGTGCAACTGGTGATTAAACCTCATATCCGACAGAACTGATCAGTTGCATGCTGTGGCCTGGACTTGTCTTGTTATTATTAATAGCGGATCTAGCTAATCAAGACCATCCTCCCCAGATGATGCGATCACTTATTAATATTCAGTGGCTGCAAATGTAGCGATGCCGTGCCAGTTCTTATCAAACTGTCAAAAGTCAAACTTGTTCAGTTTGGATAACTGAAATATTGGCAGCGTACTGCATTCTTTGATGTTTATTAGATTACTCTCTTTGGCTGTGTATATATATATATATATAGCACCAAAAGTATTCAGATGGAATGTTTTGTTCATGCAAAAACAATATAAACTGTTATTTCAGTCAAAACATTTAAATTAAAGTTAATGTATTATAATACATGTACATGTATGCAAGACACAAAAGTGGTTAATTCTATGTTCACCAGGATTTGTAGCTGTACATAGCTTGTACTAGATGTAATACTGCAAGAAATCAGAAGTATTTAATATAGATTCCCAACATTAAAATCATCACTTTATCTCAGATATTTATAAGCTAATAAATAATACTTATCAACACGCTTTAAGATCTGCAATTTTGAGATGCTCAGGACTTTCAATAATTGTCCCCTAAATGTCTCCCATGCTGAGATCATCCAATCTCCACACAGCTTTCCAAACAGGGACACATCCCATTTTAACTTAACTTTTCCCTTCTAAACAAAACCAAAGGGTGATAAATGATCTCATCTCTCCTCTACACCCCATGTCCCTGTCTGCACCTCTCTGTACAATGACACAATGTCCCCTCAGGTCACCAAGACTTGACAGATGTCCTCACATTGACCAGTCCTCACATTGACCAGCCCTCTAGTGACACAGACAGATGACCAGGAGTAGAAGGACAGGACTGGTGGACACAGGTGGACACTTGTGTCTGTCTGACTAATGAGGACACGCTGTTAACTGACGGACCACCCAGAGGGCAGGAGACAGGAGACAGGGGTGTCAGGTTTATGGCCCACTGCTTCAGGGTCCTACTGCAGTTGAGGAGAGAGACAGGTGTGTCACAACACTGTCATGTGGGTGCATCCTAAGTCCTACAGATAAAAGAATTCTACCATTCTATAGAATTTTATTAAATGTTTATGACCATTTTATCTGCCATAACATATTATATCTATCATTTCTAATTTATTTATATATTCTCTTGAATTTAAAGATGTCTTAAAGATGGATGTAACGTCCTGTGAAATGTTGATCCTGGATATATACATATATATATAATTAGAAGAGCTCTACATTAAAGACTTTACAAAATGACAGTCCTGACAATGAACTGTTAATATCTACTGAAGTCACAATGACAAAATAAGATACAGTCTTGATTGTTATCAATTTAGTATTTGTAGCTACACAAAAATTTATAAACATACCAGGATACTAATTTACTAAATTATATATTTAATAACACAATGACAACAACAATCATGCCAAATTGTAAACATATTAACCATGTAAACCCAACTATCATGTCTCACCTCTCATGAAACTTTCAATCAACCCCCCCTCCCCCCCCCCCCACATAAAGTACACAAATAGGCCAATGCATCCAATAATGGAAAACAAGTTACACTGTATTTGTACAATTGTCTTTATCCCAAATTGCAAGTATCTGACAAAAACAACTTAATTTCAATTCAAATGTTGAGAAAATGTTGTCACAAAATATTCTAAATATTCCAAGCTGCCACCAACAGGAATCATGCATCAACAGGATTTTCCTTTCATCGCCAGAGGCAATTGTACCGAGCAGCAATTCCTACTAATCCTTCTATCAGATCCATTTATCCCTTTGGGATCCCCTGAGAGCATTGCCAAGCTTCCCATGATTCAGGCTGCCATCAATCAATTTCTGCAGACAACTATCATCTGCCATGCTCAAATTACACAGTCTGCAGGTGCTTTTAGGAGCTGTTGTCCAATGATTAGTCAGATACAACATACTACAATTATAGTATTAAAGTAATATAATTATTAAAGGAAAATTATAAAAGGCACATCTTATAATTATCATGTTGCCTTCGAATTATAAATAATTAAGTATATTTCATCAGTTTTAATTTCAAATAGTCATTGAAATAATGTCACAAATGTCTCGTATCATGACATACGAAACCTGGAAGCCTAAAGGCCAGCGATATGATGAGGAGCATTGATCCAATCCATCTTCATTAATCCTGTGTGTTAATCTATCCAGGCACTGTGAAGCATTATCCAAATGAGGTTATCTCTAAATGACAGTCTCCTTGCCCATCTAAAACTAACGAGCTGTCGTGTAATCAGTAGCTGTTAATTGATGCCTGCATATGCTACTCTGCTTCAAGTGTACTGGAACTCTTAGCAAATGGCAAAGATTATCAAGGAATGAAGTCCAAATTAACCATTCAATGTCTCAATGTATCATACTACTAAAAAGTAAAATTCTGAAAACCAAATGCATGGCTAAGATGATGTCGAGGTTTTTGTGTAGCCAGATCTGTAAAGTGCCGTAAAGTGACACAGCCACTCCACTGGCCGTCTAGAGTGACAACGCCAAGCCAGAGATTTACCGTCTCCTAGCTTCTGCTGTCTAAACTGATAATGCTCCAAGGCTTATTTGGATGGCTGCCGAAACATGTTGTGGATTATATGACAGTACATCTAGGTGTCAGGACTGTCTTTATGGAGGGGAATGGAATATGTTGGAGCTGGAACATGTCGGAATATTTGTCAAACCAAATGTTTATATAATAATTGCAGGGTTTCACGCAATCCTGTTTTAATAGGAAATCAATAATGAGACCAGTGACCACCAAATTTCTCTTTGCAGTTAGCATGCATATAATTCATGATCACACATATACACATGTATGCATCCATCTGTTATTTATAAATTGTATAGGCATTATGTTTTCCAGTTTATTCTACTTGGTTGATAGAAATCCATTTTCTTCCAAAACGTCTTGTTTCTGCATTTTTCGATGCCAAGAAGTGATATTTTTCATAATAAATATAAACTACAACACAGGTCAGGGCTTTATGCAAGATCAAATTATTGCCAGTCACAATTTTGATGGACATGTGGATGTTAACAGTTCACAAATTTTAAATGTATTTTTTACCTGAAAAGGACTACAAACACACGTGACACCATTTACGCTCACTTTCAAGGCATAACTAACAATATCTATGGTTTTGGAAGATCTTTTTTGCTCCTTCATCGAATGACGGGTTAACGGGTTTCTGCATAAAGCTATGACACAGGTACTATGTTCTGTAAAATAAGATATCATATCTCACCTGAGTAGTTCTTTGTAGGTAGACAAATTCGCTTCTGCTCCACAACAGCACCATTTTGGGCAGTACTCATGTACACAAAGCAGTATCCAATCCAATTTCGCTCAAACAGATCACACTTAAACACCACAGATGCTTTGTGTTTTTGCGCCCGCATTTCCGTTACGTAAATGAGATTCATCGGCGATGCGATACTCGATTCAGCCTGAGGAATTTGCTTATAAAGCCGAACTTTATCGTCGTTTCCAGAGCATTTCGGTTGCGTGTACCGTATTCTGATTTCCGTGTGACACGGATAGATGCTTGGTGACAGCGAATCCAGACTGTATGCTTTGCTTGGGGTGACACGCATCTGGTTGCTGTAGGCAACGAGATCATGCTGTGCCGGTCCAGCACGAAAAAGCATCTGGTATATACCGGCGCGGTCGAAAAGTCGGCACTCAAAGATGAGCTCGACATTGTGGATGTTGGTGAACGTTGTGAAGTTTTGTCTTTTGACAACTTGCGCTGATGGGATAGGGAGACCGTCGGTACTACTCCAGGTTACATTTGCTCCGTAATACACCAGCTGGAGCCAGAATGTACTACCGGAGTGCGCGGAGTCGCACTGGGCTCCACCGATTTGAAAATGCAACGACACTTCGTTCGTGAGTACTTCGTGAGTCGGCGGCAACTCCATTGTAAACCTCGGCCATTTCACATACATCACGTTTGACTCGGTCAGAACTGGTCCACCAGGTGTCTCTAGCATCTGAAAGATGAACATGCCGGCGTGGTCAACTACGCCACATCTGAACGTCACTTCACCATCGTTGAAGCCCGGCGGCATTTGTCCTTCGTTGTTGACAACTTTGTTTGTCCTGACGGATATGAGCTGGATCACTCCACTTTTTAGGGTGATGTTCTTAGGAATTGAGTACGTGACAATGATGACACCCGAAAATGCTGTGTAGTTTGACGGTGCGCTCAGCTGATATGCAGATGTCACTGAAACACAAAAAATCAGATTATTAAACTCTTGCTAACAATCAACTTTCACTTTAGACTACCGGGTGCAATGCTTATGGTTACAGATATAGCAGGGACCTGCCAAATGTTTTGAGTTTTGAAATCTGGACGATTGAAAAAAATGTGTAAGTCAACAGTTCAACCCTGTTTATTTATTCTGAATTACAATATCTCTGTTCTGTCGGATCAGATTTCCAAGACAACGGGGATGGGTGCTGTTGGCGGTCTGAAACATAAATCTCTGAGATTCGCTTCTGCTCTGGGAGTCCTGGAAAAAAATTCACAAAAATCTGAAAAATTCCCTGTGAGGTTTGGCAGGTGAAATGTTTACCGAGTTACATAGCTACATTGAAAACTGGTACAGTATTATGCTTCTTATTACTTACTCTTAAATCTTTTTTTTTTCATTTATAAATTTGTTTTTGTCCTTGTCAGAAGTAGGGTTTAATAGTGAGTGAGGGTCAGTGGCTGTGTCGGTCAGTAATTTAGCCTAAGTCAGTGTACACCTACCCCCTAACAAGGAGACATTTCTCTACTGCTTTGTTTTTGTTTCTTTAAAAGTTAAGTTTTTCCTCTAGCGACCAACGTTGCATAATATTAGTAATGATCAAGACTAATTGATCAATGGTAAACATTCTGTTTCAGAATAGCACTGCCTGGCAAATTATCATCCACACATTTCATTAAAGGCTCAGCAACAGAAACAGCTGAGGCTGGTGCCGTGACACAAGGAAATGGAAAACTTGTCGTGAACTTACTTAGCGGAGGTCTCATTCATAAAAAAAACTCTACGACTATGATAATCTTAGTTTTAGACATAGTTGCTTAGGCCTAGGACTCTTGACACTGCCACTGGACCAGTCTCCACCAGTCACTTCCCACGCCGCCACGGCACTGCCACTGGTGACTGGCACTTGTCATTTGTAAAATTCGGACCCACCTGAATGTTACCGTTATAATTGTGCATTTGCCTATGTTGGATACTTCACACTAACCCTAATCAATCAGTATTCTATGACATAATCATCAAAAGAATGTTTACTGGTCATATAAATGGAGATGAAGAAGAAATAGTTGTCTCGTCTACTCTAGACCCTAGTCTAGTACAGCGTCTTTCCTTTCATCATTGGCAAAAGGGGCAAAATATAAAACTATAATTATTGTATTTGGTAAACCGTTTCAACGACCGACACTTATAATGTCAACCTCTATCATGTCACTGACTGCAGCCCAAAGAATGCGTCTTCACAAACGTGCAGACGTTAGTATGTTCAGACAACTACGCTTTCAATACCTGAAGAAGTCAACTAAAATTAGTAGGGTAGGGCTGCAAGTCTACATTACTATGTCATTGCTAATTAGACCTATACTATATTATATACTATGTCTATGGCTAGTACAGCTTGTAGTTCTATAGGCAGGTATACTGCATCCAGCCATGACCATGGTTTATTTGTCGTTGTGGTACTGACTTCAACCCTAAAACCCGATGATCGACCAAGTTAAGAGCTTCCTATTTATAAAATCGATACGTCTGCTCAGGCCTACTGAGTACTGGGCTTGCATCAGACAATGTGCGACCTTTGCGTGGCACTGCCGAGTTCAAAATAAAGGTGAGCTATTTCTGCGTGGCTCGTCACAAACAGCGAGCACGCAATGGGCACGGAAACACACCCTAAAAACATAGGCGCGCAATCGATGTGGCATCCATGTTTTCGCTTGCACGATTATTGTGAACAATGGCTTAGCGTGTACGTAATGTTCTGTCGTAGCATGAACTTCCATTGAAAATGTAGTCCTCCGTTCCACAGGGGCAGGGACATGTGTCCCTTTCCTGTTTTGTCAGTTATAATTGAGAGTTGTATTGGATGCATCGTGTGCGTGTGCGTGTGCGTGTGCGTGTGCGTGTGCGTGTGCGTGTGCGTGTGCGTGTGCGTGTGCGTGTGCGTGTGCGTGTGCGTGTGCGTGTGCGTGTGCGTGTGCGTGTGCGTGTGCGTGTGCGTGTGCGTGTGCGTGTGCGTGTGCGTGTGCGTGTGCGTGTGCGTGTGCGTGTGCGTGTGCGTGTGCGTGTGCGTGTGCGTGTGCGTGTGCGTGTGCGTGTGCGTGTGCGTGTGCGTGTGCGTGTGCGTGTGCGTGTGCGTGTGCGTGTGCGTGTGCGTGTGCGTGTGCGTGTGCGTGTGCGTGTGCGTGTGCGTGTGAGTGTGCGTGTGCGTGTGCGTGTGGGTGTGCGTGTGGGTGTGGGTGTGCGTGTGTGTACGCGCGCGCGTATGTGTGTGCGCATATGTGTGTGAGTGCGTGCATGAGTGTACGATTGCTTACATTAGTGGGTGTACGTGTGTTGGTATACGCCTCCATAATGTTTGTCAAGAGAGGGTGTCATGAGAATTATACTGAGCATCGCCATCGATTGAGTGCAGTTTGAGCGTGAAATATTCCCCTCCGACTACTGAATGCCAAGCCTTAATTTTTCCGGACATTCGATGCTATATTTGTCACACACACAGTTCCAAGAGAAAGTTCACCAGCGTGTGCGGTGAAGCATAAACGGTCTCAAATAATGGTGTCTGGGTATGATTAGTTAGATATAGTCTTACTGTGAAAATCGTTTAGGTAATCAGTTACCAATCTTTTTGAAACGATAAACATCTTACCGATCAACAAATCTATAGGCAAATTAGTTATTATTAAGGTTGTTTCTGCCATTCATTTTAATTAAAAAGATGTTCACAGTTATGATTCTGTATAGACCCATATAGAGGATCCAGGGCCCTAAATGATGAGTGATAGATAGTACACGAGAGTAGATGTAAAACACTTCCAAGGTGGCCTATACAACCGCTAGACAAAAACAAATCCCAAGTCGATGGTTGACTCCCGGTTTTGTGGCGTTGCTCAGTTTTTGTTGAATATTGGTAACATTTCCAGAACAGCTTCATGAATGAGGTTATTTGTTGCACTTAAAGATCAACAACTAATTCACAGATTGCATGCCATAACGTCAAATACGAACTCAGACAAAAACGGACTGTACTGAAAGTTCCCATGCAGGTTTTTCATGTGACAAATCCCAATGCAAAAGGTAACGAAGGAATGTTAGGCGAAATAACTAGGGTCAATAAGCTATGACAGACAACGTAAGATACGGGCGTGACATAGCGAATCGTGTTGCAATTACTGCGCTAGACGTACACGCAGAACTGTCTAGCATCTTTTTGCAGTTCCTGTAATCGTCGTGCTCTTCAGTTAAAGAGTTGTTTTTGTGCCAGCGACTACAGGTGAGTCACAGCGAACTTGACGCAGGTTGCGAGGGAGTCGAGACACCTCAAAGACCGCTCTTATTGCTGTTCATTCAAGGTATTCTTGAGTCGACCGCCATGTCAAACAACTGTCGACCCTGCGCCCTGCCACAAAGGCCAGCAACAGAACGACGTCAGTTACACTCGACGGAATACTTTCAAGTTGCGCATGTCTTCATTCCGTCCTCTTTGTACACGTCGCCTACTTCCGCAATTCAATTTAACGCGTCTCCTTTTAGGACAATCTAGCTCAAATCAAACGTATCAAATATTACGGCAGTAGCCGGTTTTTAAAGGGGGTTCGAATTTACAGTACGGGCCTATGTGTCAACCAAACATAGTCACATTGTATAACTTATACGTAAAATTTGACTCACAAAAAGGTGCAATTACACGCCTCTCTCAGACCTCCTACGGCACGATTTGACATTCACGAAAACATCCCATTGGGCTTTCCGACTACATCCCTTTGAGGACCTGTTCAGCAAAGCACAGTGCTGCATCCCTAGGGACGGGATAGTTACATTAAAACCCACAAATTCACTGAAAATATGGGCAATGGTTCGTTTTTCAAGAGGGACTCGCAAAAGGGTGCCTTTGCGCCCTCCGACCTACACCCCTGCGGATCCATTTGTCTTCGACATACTTGATTGTGTGTAATGTGCTATTTATTTTTGATGAATCCTTCGACTACATTTAATTACAGCTGTAGTCTTGGCAACAGGCTAAGTCGGAATTCGGGAAGAAATTGCAACAAAAGTTATCCAACTATACTATTCACTCGTTGTTGAGTCGTTAGTAACTTATTACTTGTAGGCTTAACATTTAATTTAATAAAAACTAGTTCTTACGTTTCTAATATAAGTAAAACCAAAACAGGTTGTAAACTATATTGGATTGTGGCGCGAATCTTACCCTATTGAATAACCTTATTTTTCATAAGTTATATTAATGGCGGAGAGATGTTAAGTTGATAATTCTCAACGCCTACCGTTGGATTTATATTTTTGTTTTCAGAACGTTCAATCAGTTTGGTCAATTCGCTGACAATAATTTATTCCATACGATCAGGTACACAAATCGTCCCCATCCAAACGCTCACTGATCAAAGCTATTCAAAGGAACAACAAGCGGGCCTACTTTTATTTACCCATGGCGCCATGCAACGATTTAAGATCAATAGTCACTATTTCCTCCCCACTACATCCGGGTCTTGAACCAGGTTCCTACTACGCCGTACTGCGTAACCCCCGCGCCGATGCGTGACACATGAAACATTAATAAATATCTAATATTTCAGAGTGTCACCTGGTCTCAGCAAGGTAGAAAAAGACGCTGTGCACGTCGATAGCTCACGGC
Source organism: Oasisia sp. SBJ-2009 (assembly GCA_964017155.1). Lineage (NCBI taxonomy): Eukaryota > Metazoa > Annelida > Polychaeta > Sabellida > Siboglinidae > Oasisia > Oasisia sp. SBJ-2009. The sequence goes on along the minus strand of OZ024860.1, from coordinate 46,101,256 downwards.
ATTTAGACCGGAAGCAATTTCCCTGTTTGTCTGAAAGCATTATTGCGCTTGGCTAGACTTGGCAACGACGGGGATGAATCGTCATTAATCTCAACCTTTAAACTGCATATTTTCAAAGCATATTGCTGTTTTATGACTGCTGCAATGTTCTAAGACGATTGACAATTTTATGCAGAAAAGCGGTGCCGTGTTATGGACTTATACAGATCTTCCACGCGAGTGGTTTACACGACACTGTCAACCCCAGTTTCACCAACGTGACATTAACCGCGTTCGAGACACTCCGACGAATCCCGTATTTGTGTAATCGACTCACAGAACATAAAACCGAATCATTTTGTGAACATGCGGGCATATTGGTTGGCGTTTATGGCGTCAACTGTGTTTTATCACAGTTTTATGCATGCACACATGCACGCGTGTTTGATCGCGCGAGCCTGCATGCAGATAAACAGGAAGAACGCATGTTTGCGCTTCTGAATGCATGTCCGCGTGTGCATGCGTGCGTGCATTGTAGCTTTTGTGAGTACACAATTTTTTAAGCAAACATGTTTTAATATAATTTACTGATGTGTTGCCACAAGCGGCAATCGTTTCTGTTCCTTCTGCCTGACTGCACGGGTGGTAGATTCCTGATCTTCCGCGTGAAGCACATTTATTAATTCATTCAGTGAAAAGTATTCCAAAATATTTTTCAAAAATATAATTACAGCAATTTAATATGTTGTATGTAACAAATAACGTGTAATGGAATACAATGTTTTATATACAAAGCCTTGTTCTTATATTTAGACAACTTTGTTATTATACACACGCGTGTGCGCGCGCAACCACATACATGCACACATACACGCACGCACACACACACACACACACACACACACACACACACACACACACACACACACACACACACACACACACACACACACACACACACACACACACACACACACACACACACACACACACACACACACACACACACACACACACACAAACACACACACTCACTCACTCACTACTTTTATCCAACCAATCAATTACAACACCGTTGGCGCATCACGGAGGATAATTTTATGTCAGATATGAAGAGTCTTTCTTGTCCTCTTTCATGTCACAGGCCCATCCCGTGAGCAAAAACAGAACATCAAACAGCGCCGCGTCTGCTAACTGAAATAATGAACACTCGGCCACGTAAGAATAAAACGGAAGGGAGGCCGTGGTGGGACGGTGATTGATGTCCCCCACTTCAACAATAATAACGCTCGGCAAGGAGAAAGCCATGAACGATGGCGTTTCGGGCAACACGTGATTCGAAGGATCAAACAGATATGCAGCCTGGACTCCTGTGGATTGCGATTGCAGACGTTTTGACTTGGGTATGGTCGCCCGGCAAACCACCGCTTTGAACACATCCGATGTGGCGTGTAGTAGTAGCAAGGGGTGAAAATACCGGTGTGAGGCATCTGTTCCGGTCGTTCGCCTGGAATCTCTCCAGTAACCTTAATGGTCGAGGAACAGGAACGACTGTTGACAGACGACACAGGAAACTAGTTCGTGTCTGGCTTTTGAAATTTCACTTAGCCAGTTAAAACACCCTCCTTCGTTTAGCCCATCGGGAATGAAGCTAGATGGTGTTTAATGTTCTATATTAATAACCGCAATGAGTTTATTAAAAGGTACACAGATCTTTTGATGTGGCTACAAGAGCTTACTCTAGTCGTTTGTTCAGTGCTATAGCCTGGCGTCATGTGATACCCCCCTAGAGGCGGATACGTTATAATCTGTCTTCGTCAAGTTTAAAAGGAAAAATAAAAATATGTTCGATTTGTCGAGAAACTATTCAGAAATGAGACGTACAGCAAAATAGCGACTTGAAAACCTGAATGTTAGTTGTGTATCCTGCTACAGTGTATTGTGTAACATAACTAAATACTGTGTGCGTGTAACATAAATTATTATAACTTATTGTGTCTTTCCTTTTGTTGTGACATGTTTGTTATTATTATTATTATTATTATTATTATTATTATTATTATTATTATTATTATTATTATTATTATTATTATTATTATTATTATTATTATTATTATTATTATTATTATTAGTGGTAGTGGTAGTGGTAGTGGTAGTGGTAGTGGTAGTGGTAGTGGTAGTGGTAGTGGTAGTGGTAGTGGTAGTGGTAGTGGTAGTGGTAGTGGTAGTGGTAGTGGTAGTGGTAGTGGTAGTGGTAGTGGTAGTGGTAGTGGTAGTGGTAGTGGTAGTGGTAGTGGTAGTGGTAGTGGTAGTGGTAGTGGTAGTGGTAGTGGTAGTGGTAGTGGTAGTGGTAGTACGGGTTCATTATTTGCTTGAACTGTGCCAACAAAAGTATTAGAAAGTGCATACTTTATAGCAGACGACGAGAAGTATACACTTGTGCCGTGCACATCAATAATACATTTCCCTTGCGTGTCCACAAACATGTACAGCGCGCAGCACAATACAAAACTTCAACTAACACACATTATGTTATTTCTAGTAGGAAATCTTATCAATATCACATACGAATATTGATTTTTTTAAATGTCTATGCGTCGACACATCACCGAACAGATACTTTCTAATGTTGTATTATACGTGATTCTATGGGCCGCGCGTGTAAGCGAGGTGGAATCTACACGCCATCGTGACTACCGCTCGTCTGGGTTCTTTGTTCTTTATGAACCGCCTCCGACGTACCCAGTGATGTATAGACATGCTGAAGACATGCTCATCTGTTCTGGGCCATGTTAATGAGGGTCCTTTGTGGGGCTAAAAACACACATTGTGGTGATAATAATTACGTCTGCCGTGCAACATTCCCGGCGCGTGTGCAATCAGCGACTCCTCGCAAGATAAATGGCGCCCGTCTGTGCAATTTCTCCTGCGTCGCCTCAATGGACAATTGTCCGGGTACAAGACCAACTAATGTCACCCGTCTGAGACAAAGGGGACATTGATCAACACCGCTCGTTGTTTGTTTTTCATCTGTGACAGGTGTATGTGGATAATGGTGGTCACTCGTTCCATGCAGGTGGTAATTTGATCTTTGTAATTGCAATTATTGGTGCGTGGATGTGTGGAGTACAAGTGTTAAGTACAGACGCGGAGGTCTACCGTCACGGTAAGGGTTGGTCATTCGACGCTGTCTGTCACCGTTACACATCGTTGGATACATGGATGAACACATGCGAGAAGTGACCAGGCATAGACACTGAACAACATATTAATAAATCATTCTCCCTATAATCATCTGCATACATCGATGCAATTCCGGGGTAATGTATTTTAATAATTAATATGCGGTGGACATAACCGATCAGGTGGAATATGTGCATCGTTCGTCGGTATGACAGCGATCAACAGTTGGGCACTGCGGAGTGTTGTGTGCGATGGTATTTAATTGTGAATTATCTTCTTGCAACCAACCAATCAAACAAACGCGTTTGTTCAAACATATCAAACGAACACATTACTAACACAAACCACACTGTAGGGATGACTTGAAGCGAGAGGAATTGACGTAGAAATACTTATAAAACCATGTAACAGTTAAAATACTTCGTCAACAATTGATAACCGCTCTTTAAATAGGTTTAATGTGACGCAGGGTTGGCCATTTAATTGTGATATGATGCATTGCTATTATACTGTAATAAATATATGTTTGTAATAATTTTCCACGAGAGAGATAAAGAGGATGGAGAAGAAGATCGGGAATGACTTAGTGAAGGGGAAAGAAGGGAGGGAGGAGGAGGAGAATGTGAGACATAGACAGACCGACCGACCGACCGACCGACCGACAGACAGACAGACAGACATACAGACAGACAGACAGACAGACAGACAGACAGACAGACAGACCGACAGACAGACAGACAGACAGACAGACAGACCGACAGACAGGCCGGCCGGCCGGCCGGCCAGGCAGACAGACAGACAGACAGACAGACAAAATGTGTGCTTCCGACCTAGCCGGCAAACAGAACCATATAATTATAGACGGCGCAACATGCAGTCGAATGAACCTGTTGGCCTCTAGCAGCCTATAGCAGACAACCTTTTCATCGCAGAAACGCCTTTGTTACGATATTAAAACTGCCTTGTTCGGTGAAATTATTAATGTGCTTTATCACTCGCTATTGCTCCGCGAGGTCGCCCTTCGCTTTGGGTGCTTCATTAATTTCAATTGGCGAGCGACACAACGCGATAGTTTCATTGCAGACTTGTCAAGAAGCGATTACATTGGCGACATTAGGAACGCCGTTGAATTATGACGTATTACTCGCGCGATAAAACCCGCGACGCGAGATTACAGCCGTCACAATCGTTCTAGCGTGGACGAACAAATAAATAAGAACTCGCCTACAATCCGTCACAATGAAGACATGATCTGCCCGGACAGCTTGTTTATTTAAAATTAGTACAGCGTCTATAGCCCACACAGTGGTTAGGGTCTACCTATACAAACACACGCAGGTGTAGTTTGAATGGCTCGTCTGGTACGGTGTTTGTTTCGATGGAACGGTAGTAGACAAATCATAGTGTATATCAATATCGATTGGAGCAGCTTATGGTTGGAATAAAGAAAAGGACTTTTGTCAATGCTTTCGTCAGTCAGATCTACTTGTAATATGTATTTAGCGTTCTATTTATGTACTAGAAAACAAGTTGGTGGTCAAGTAGATTTCCAATCGTGTACAGTTAGGAGTCTTACTAAAAGGTTTGGTGTTCTACGGCAATAATATATAAACATAACATGAAACAATATTTACACTGACATTTTCTAAAATAAATATCGCTATTTTTGAGGCTCACCCGTCAACTTAGATGTTTACTCTCTCTACGCTGACTCGTCTTGTTTTATTAGGTTTTCATGCAAATCATTCCACAAGTTATTACATGTATTTTAACAATTGAAGGATTTTTAACGAATTCCTATTTCTGCTTCGTGGTTTCATGAACTGCCATATGCTTGGTAGTATCTTTTAGATAATATAGTCTAAATCGTGATAGCGAAAACGTCACTGTTATAATTGTGTCCGTCGCTGCGTGTCATGTGAATCTATAGGGCCCACCCTATCTAAATTCTTATAAAGAAAATTGGTCGGTATCAGGTGTTCTTCACTGATCACCGGTACGTGTCCGTTATGGCATGCTAAATCGTATTTAAAAGATAAGGCACTTGATATTGGTGGTTCTAATAATACGGTAAGTGAATCACATGGCCACAAACGCGACGCACATTCGATAATGTTCCGAACACTCTCTCCACTTTCCCGCATGAGCCTGGCTGTCTTCACGCTTATTATATTACCGCAGCCACACAAGCGCGAACAAAGCCACTATTAATTGATTCGGCAATGTTCTAATAGCTTAATACGGCAATTGTGTAAACGTTCGCGCGTAGTGTGATGAATTAACGCCTGAATTTGAGTGACATCGGCGCTGCCACTGCGCAAGTTCAGGAGGTCAAGCGCGTAGCTTGGTCAACTTTGCCGTCTCATGCAACTGCAGTAATGTTGCCCCAACGTAAACACGGGTTGTTACCCTGTGTCTACGTCGGCTGTTACGTCATCGGCGTACGCGGACACGCACACCGCGTGAGTCGCCATTGATGTCCCACCAGAGACGAAATATCTGTTAATTTTCTCATCAATATGCAATCTGATCCCGTTGTGACGTCACGGATCAACCGTTGGGACTTGCGCAACCGTGGCGTCGAAAGTAGCGGTTATAATAATTACTCCGTCAGTAAATTGTCGAGACGCGATAATTAAGTTGTCTTGTACCCGTAGCAATTAACAACCAAAATGTACATGTTTGCGTGCCTGCATACTTTTGTCGTTGAATAACTTATCTGCAAATGTGTTTTGGATGACCGTACACAGAATATCTTCAAAACACGTACAGAATCAATAAAGAGATACCGTCATAAACAATTAAACGTATCTCGACAAAACCAAACTGCAATGCATTCAAACACGTCGATTACTATAGTGAATCAGAGACAAGTACGTCGATTGGCGGGTAGAACATGCATAGCGGTAGACCTATCGGCAATAACGATAAAACCGCGATGAGGAAACTAAAATACAGCCCTGGTTAAACTAAAATATAGTCCTGGTTGATGGCCATATAGATTACATTGCGATGTCACCATCTAATTTACGCACTGTGGGCGGAGTAGCCACGAATACGTCGACCCGACAGCTTCAGAGGTGCCTGGACCGATAGCCCGACGACACTCCGTAGTAATGTAACATCTGATAATACGACAAAAACGCTGGCTCAAGCTACGCCCCGTATTTAACATGTTTATTGATTCTTCTCGTGCGATACTTTGTGCTCGGGTGAATTGAAATTCCGTAAATTCCGTAAAATTTACATCTGTCCTTGGAATGACGTTAATGCCCTTCCATTTCTCCGGAAGAGCGGAACGGCAAAACTGGGACACGGCCCGCGGTAAATTGATGTACCGTGTTGGCGATCTAACAACAGCTTCTCGTGCTATCAGAGATGTATGTACCCAGTGGAATGTTCTCGTTGCCTGGAGTCTTCCCAAAACCCTAAATGCAGGTGACATGCTTGGACTGCAGCCTCCAGACACTCGCCTGGACACTTCGGAACATTTATATCCCGGGGACGCCGTGTGCCGAGTTGACAATGTGCTCATGGTGACACGAGGCACAAGACAACTGGCTTCTCTCTCTCGTTGGCGACATCAACATCAGTCTGAGTCGATCACGACGAACTTTGTTTGTTTTGGAATAACATCACGTTTCTTGGCACAATCGTGTGAACATATTAACGTACTCAAGCAACACTGAATCAATGCCCAGTAAACAATACGTTAATTTGAAACATCCAAGAAAGTAAATAATAATATTATTTGGAACACTGTCAAATTCGTCGTTTATGATGTCCATTTGAAGGAGACATTCGTCGATGGAAACTTCCAACAAACTTGAGTTAGTCAAGTAGGCGCTATTCCTACCCATGGGAAATGTCCAACAAAAGCAGCTAACGACCTTATATAAGCACGTCCATCGAAACGTCCAACAAAACCAAGTCGAGCGTGTCCGTGAATCCACCCCGAGATGTCAAGCCCGCACGCAATGTCCTACAAAAGCTCGGTCATTCGTGAAAACGGAGAACCTTGCGATCAATGAAGGGTTCATTGAAGTCAAGCACGTCCAAGGAGATGTCCAGCGACGTAGAATACTTCACTCGAAACGAACGACGTCTTGTAAGAAGACACGGCGCTAAGAAACAGCGGGAAGACCGCGGGATCTGACCAGACGCCTGCCTACAGCTGTTCCCTTCTCCCGGATGCTGGCGACGGGCGGTGACCGCGGACAGGCGGGTGCAGCTAATTCAAGTTTGCAATATTACCAGATGCACAATGGACTTCTTTGTTATGCCCTGGACATAAGGGTGTCGTGTTCCAAGACACCACCCGCTGGGGCGCATAGGAGATGGACGAACTGTGGACAAAGACATCGAGCTCCTGTCAGGAACCAATCTAAATTCTGTCGCTCACATGTGTGATGTCGTTCACGTAGAATGCGACTTATGCGAACACAATGTATTCTACAGTTGCACAAATAAGCTGGTGTCAGCGTTGGTGATGAGACGTTTTTGTCGTGACATTCCTGTACGTGGCGTGTTTATTGTACGCAGCGTCTTGCAACAAAACACAAAATAACATGGCACACAATGACGCATGATTCACACACGCCATCTGTCCAATCAAGGCCTTCATAAGTCATGATCGGATATAACCGCCGTGTTTCCCATGTCCTCGGCGCAGTATCATGCTCCCTTCTTTGTCCTACCACCCTGTTCCCCGTTTCTTAACTACGTCACCACCCCGCAATTACCCCACCCCGTCGATGAACCACCGTCGCCGGCATGAGCCGTGATCCATTAGTCCGGTCCGTCATCTCTGACGTAACCCCGCATCACTCCGATAATTGCACCTCCCGTTGTCTCCGGCGATAAATCGATGCTGTGAGCCGGTGGGAGGCGAAGATAAGGTCTGGGCTGGCCGTGTCGTGTGGCGCAGGTGTCTACCTTCGGCTCTCGTCGGCTCGCTCGCAGGGCCGATGTGGGTTCCACGACGGAAGATGATGAAGCCACCGTATCGATCGCCCGGTCTCGTGAAGTCGGTGACCTCCAGGAGCGCTACCTGCGCTGATGCACGACAACTGTCAGCTCAAGTGTATAATCTAATCCTTCGTCTGCCGGTCGTTCGAACAGTTTCTTTTGTCCTGCTTTTGACTTCCAGGTTAATAATGTCTATGTATGTGTGTGACTATCGTACTCACTTACCTTTAGTTTAGATTTCTGATTCTACTCGACGTACTCGAATTAGTTTGAATATATCGATTGGATAACATTAACCGACCTATATATGTCGAATGGTATGCAACACACATACAACTTAGTAAACACAGTTTTGTGAATATGAGTGACAAATAAATATCAAAGTTGTCGACGACAACCGGTTGATAAAATAGGTACGACATAGTCAAGCACGGTTTTTGTGTGCGCGTAGTGAGCTCGTACCTACGTCCGGTCAAGATTAATCATGCTACTATTTGCAATTATGATGATTCGTTTTAAATGTACTGAATAGTTATAAAGAATACTTTATACACATTGTATTCTACATTTGTGTTAAGCGTATTACTAACACTATGCGGCATGTTACACACAGTTGACCGATAAACGCACCGTATCTAAGGGTTCTCGTTGTGTGATGTCTTCGTATTTTTATTATAATATATATATATGTGTGTGTGTGTGTGTGTGCGTGCGCGTGTGTGTATGTGTGTGTGTGTGCGCGTGTATGCGTATATATATATATATATATATATATATATATATATATATATATATATATATATATATATATATAGATAGATAGATAGATAGATATATATTATATATAACTGCAACCTAGAAATACGTATATTCCTGACATGATAACTTCGCCGTGGTCACAGTCCGTGAAATCGTCGCCGGTTCAAGTGGTCTGAGATTCACTCTCTCGTGTCAAACTGCCACCGGCCCCAAACCAACCCCAATTAGTGGAGGCCTGGCGGGCGTCAATCAACAACGGTCGCGCGATTAATGACGTGTGTCACGCCAGCACACGCCGAGGTGACATTGTGGTGGTGACAGTTTCACCCCGCTCGGACACTCACACCCCTCACACTGTCAACTGTGGTTGACAGTTTCGCGGCACCTCGAGTAGGTCCCACTGTGTGGCTGGTACTTGACGGCACTAGACGGATGTAGCGAGGGGCCCATCACATGCGAGTTTTCTCACCATTTATCGCCAAGAGTTCAGTGCAAAAACAACCACGTACACTTGAAATAATCTCCGTAAGAAATGCAGCTTGTGTCTCCCACGCGATATTATTTATTATATGGCGGAAGGTCAAGTACTAAGTTGTGATTTTTATTATATACAAATTCGTCATGTGATATGTTACAAGATTGCCACACATAGCCAAATTCGCGTGCACAAGGAAGTGTTTAGTTTATCGAGAGTACAGCGTGGTCATGTCTAGACGTTTATGTGTAATCCGTACTTCTGACGGCATGTGACTCATTCATGCTTTGTCTATCTGTTGACGAGATACTATGTCTTCCCGTCCATCTTTGCCGGTAACAAGTCACTGAATAATATGTGTCGTTGGCTCATTCTTGACTGGTGGAGACGAAAGAAAAGCACTGTAGTTTGTGTGTTTGTGTATTTATGTATTTCACTAAGAGTTGTGTTCATTTTAACGAGTTATAATAAAACCGGCTCTTGAATGCAATTTACGCATACTCTGCATTAAAACATATACAAACTCGTGTACACACGAATATGACTATAGTGTCGTTATCTATATATATATCATGTAACAAGTTAACACACACACTGATATAAGAATAAAGCGTTTCACTCGGAGTATGTCGTTGGGACTGCTAATCGTTGTAGGAGATTGCTAAATGCCTCAATCAGATGACGGCAAGAGATTAGTGGGCTGGGAATAAAATTGCCCCGAGAAATAAACATCCCCGCTGAGTCGAATGCAACTAAGGGCCCCCGATTTCCTATGAAAGCAAACACACCTTGCAGGCATTTGGTGTACACAATGTAGGTGTTTGTTCTTACGCTAACTAGGCTAATTGAGAGGAAACGCACTCGGCCGTAACAACTGCATCCTTTGTCTGTAAACTAGACGTAGTAGCCAGGGCATCTGTCTACGATCAGTGACGTCAGGTTAACATACCACAATCTGCCTGATGTTTATCGTCTGCTGGTTTCAGATACGACGCTGCGACATTGTACTTGTACAGTGTTGTACAGCTGCTAGTGTACGCGAGCGTAAGTGATTAGCCGTCGCTCAATAAACACACGCCGGGCTTGACCCTCAAGGTGTGAAGCGCGTCCGGACGAGCGTAATGTCCGTCCGGTACTGGACAATGACCGCCGTGATGGAATTTAATGAGTATTGCTTCCATTTAGAAAGCTCAACCACGCGACAAATCGACCACAACACCCTTAATGGAATCAAAATACCGGCAGACTGAATGAAGCATAGAAGATCACACCTCTGTGACCGGATGGTGACAGTTTGCTAAAATATAGGGTGAGATAGTTGTCATGGTATATAACAAATACTGTCATATGATTCCCAACAGAATGTCAACCTGCTGGATCCATTCAACGGGTCTACATGCACACATTGCGGGATTCGCGCCTGTGGATATTACGTGTGTCCTGGTCTCCTGATATTGACAGCAACAGACTACAAAGACAACGACGTGTCGCACCAATGAATCCGTCTACAACACAGCCGCCTATCAATTCGTCGAATACACAAGAGTAGACGTCCAGTGTCAGAACTCTAGCGACTACATCAGTGCGATCGACTGTTTGCGATTTAACTGTGTGTTTTGTACTGACTGGGTTTATTTGTCATGTGTAGGACACTTTTCATAATAATTTATACCGTGCAATGTATGCATGGTATTCAAATACCCCGTAGTCTGGCGGACGTACCACTGTCGTGTCCTAATTGTAAGCACTCCGTCAGCTGTTGCTCATTATTGGGCTTAATCTGCATTTCAAATTAATTTGCCACTTGCTTCTCGACGCTAGCAAACCACGTCATGACTTTTTAGGAAAAATAATATATATATTACTTCCTAGTCCTAGAACAATGTCCGCAAAATCAAATAGGGCCTAGACAAATTAATCCAAAGACGTTAACTAAAAATATATAATATCTTTACTAAAGAATTCCACACAATGCGGAACTTTGTAGATCGAGAGTATTCTGCCAAATTTTTATATAAAATAATGCAACACTTACTAAGAGATGGGTTCAAAATGCATGTTTAAAATTACCTATGTAAATGTTGTTTAATTTTGATTTCAAGGAAGGGAAGACGAAGACACGTACCTTCAGGGGCAGCGAGGAAGACCGCCACAAGTAACCAGAACATTGGCACTGGTTGTGTCGTTTTGATTCTCCGGTTATCCATGTTTTGAGCCGACTAAACAGTGTATCCAAATAGTCTTCGTTTTCTTTCTACAATCTACACACAAGTAAACATTGCGGAAACCGCATATGTGGACATAACGCGTGTGGAGGTTGCCTGATGTCGACTGAAGCACACCCAACGTTGTATCACGCCATCAAATCCGTCCACACAACAACCACCTCTGCGTCGAATACACAAGAGTATCTAGATGTCCGATGTCAGAACTCCGTCTGAGCTGTCGAATGCACAATCACACGCGTGTCGCCTCACCCCGCACAAACTGACCAGCGGGATGCTTTCGCGTGACTGCACTGCGGCCACACTCTCGCTGGACCCTGGTCAACGGCAGGTCCGGTCCAGTCAGACAATGGATGGCTGAGATGTCAGCGCGCGCCGTCGAGATCGCTTGCTGGCTGGTGGGCCGGCCAATCAATGACGGGAGTAACGAGGCGGTGTCGTCAGGTAGGCGAGGCGGGAGATCGACCCGGCTACGCAGGTGCTGCCTGAGAGCGGAGATTACCTCGCTCGATGTCCCTGGATGCACGCGTAGAACGGAACACGGAAACATCAGCGCCGTGACATTTGAACGGCGTCAGTTCGCGCGTCTTCTGAGCCATGCATGACTGTCTCCGTAGTGACAAATCTTTGCCAGGCCGCGTATGTCGTCTACATGCGACGGATGTTGGCTACGCACAATACAGGTGTACAACGCTGTCAGACCCTGGCGTAATCCGCAACGGCTTGACAAAGAAGGCACTTGTTACTGGCAGAGTTACTCAAGGCATGCTTGTGTTCCCTCCTCGTTGAGCGTAAACAAGTTCTACTCGGTATAAGTCTGCATTTTCAGCTCGTGTGCACACGTGTCTGTTTAATGTTTCACGCATACGGTACACGGGTAGGCAGTGCAAATGGTAATCACTCAAACACGGTCGTCATCGGCGACAAACCCGTTCCACGACATGGCCGCTGTAGACTTGTGAGTACACGGTTGTAACACCGCGGGTAACGCGACGACGGAACCGCCGCTCATAAAGCATGAAACTCTCATTACGTTCACTAATCGACCGTCACAGACGGGGCGCGAACAAATAAACAAACAGTGACTGAGAGCCGGGTCGCTTGTGTGTTTACGTAGCCCCTCCACTTGCCCGACAGTTCGAATAAACGAAACTTCTCGCGTGTGCCCGTTGAGTCTACGCAGCTGTCACTCACGCAGAGCCTTGCGTGGTCGCGTACTGTCAGCTTACCTACGACGTAGTGTAGTACGATCCTCACGCGCACGTCTTTACAGCAGTGGTGACTAAACAACAACAAGAACGTAGTTTAAACGATCCACGCAGCCTTATCGGTTGTTTACAAGAATCCGTTAACATTGATGCCGTATCTTGACCATGGTATCGTCGACAATCTACGGCAGTTTTCAAACTTCCTACTCACGGCTACAGCGGCCGGAAGTAGCCGCCGGAGTATCAAGGCCTGTGTTATGTCACACGCGTGTTGTGAATGAATATGCGACCGACTACTCGTAGTTGTGGGGTCACTTCATTCCTCGACGGTAGTGCAGTGCAGGGCAGTTCAGCGCAACACCGCGACTTGATTGCGCCGTCGCGCTGAGGTGTCTTCAAAACTAGTCTGTCTCTGTGAGTTGCCAAAAGTCGACGGTTACAGCGATCGCCGCGAGCGAATGGAAGTACTATCGCCCGCAGAGACAAAGCCGCCACAATCCACGCGCCGGCAACGGTGGCAACTCGACCGGCTAGCACGGCCGAATGACTTGACGATCTGTCACCGGACAAAAGGCGACGGTGTCAGATGATATCACGACGTCTCCCTGCCATAATGGCAACGGGCAGATGCATATTTTGCAGCGCGTAGCAAAACTGACGGGCGCACAAATGCATGCGGTGCGTGAACTCGAGTGGGCTTTGCCTCTGACACGTTGAATGCTCAGCAAGCAGCGGTGGTTGGCCGAGGGTACGGGGCACACGCGGGCCGGCTGACAAGCGGCCTGACCTGAGCTCGGCAGGGGGCAGCGACGGGTGAGGAGGGCGGATGAGTGTCATCATTATTCTTGCTTGTACGCTACATTCAATGGTGTTATTTGAGTCACGCCGCGCCGGCGCCCCATCCCGCACGTTGTCACTCACGCAGAACCGCCAGAACAGTTGTGCTCAGCCACGCGGAACGGGATGCGTTGTGCCATGCTGGGGACACGGGAAATCATCGCAGATGTCAAAACAGCACACGACCGTCCAATAGCATATGAAATGAAGACGCGTCGTTGGGATATCACAACACCTTTCACCAAAATTAAGAACTACCAGTCACCAATGTTAAACGCTACCAATCACCAATATTAAGCACTACTAATCACCAATGTTAAATACTACCAATCACCAATATTAAGAATGACCAATCACCAATATTAAGCACTAACAATCACCAATATTAAGCACTACCAATCACCAATATTATGAACTACCAATCATCAATATTATGAACTACCAATCACCAATATTAAGCACTACCAATCACCCCTCCACCCATCCATGATGTAACAAATATATATGTTGAGCTTGTTTATATATATATATATATATATATATATATATATATATATATATATATATATATATATATATATATATATATATATATATTCACCAAACCTTTCGTCAAATGAAGATTAAATCACTGAAACTAACCACCTTTGCTTTAAAGGAGAGATCAATGCCTTAACGAAGCGAATGAAAATAATCAGCGTTGAGTCATCATACTGGTGAGGGGTTCTTTCAGAGTTTGCGTATTAATACTAATACTCAGCTTGAGTGGACGCTTCTTTCACGTTTCATCACCATTTCATTTGTATCGTTGTGCTATTCTACAAGTGTCTCGCCAAACACGAATCATAAGAAGCAAAGCATTTACTCTGACACACCAACATGTAAGTACATATTACATCTATTTTACGTGTAACGTACCGTCCGAATACAACACATACAATGAAGATTACACATTTGATAGATGTCACGCAGGTGTCATGCTGTAAATCATCAATGTGCAGTACTACACTATCAGGCAGACAATCACTGCGCGCAGTTTTCCGCAGCTGATTTCAGAATAATTTACATTTTTTTTTTGGGGGGGGGTCCAGCTGACCCTGCCTCCTCTATATTTAGCAATCTTTAGCATTTACACGGACATTTACAGATGGTTGTGAAGTCCGGTCAATTTTGGCCCTTTCGTTATTCCTGAGATGACCCTGAACAACACATGTACTATCGCTATCACCATCACGAAAGGTATCTCTATAGTTGCAATGCATGTACTGACAAGCATAATTTATAGTATAATTGATTACAGTTGTAGCGATTGTTATCCACGCGTAACACATACAGAATAAAACATACACAGTTTGCTCAATTTGGTTTATCATAAAATGATACTTTATCAGATTTACACACCTATTACTAACCTTGCCTGTCCAAACGTGTTTTATTTGGGCCTATATTATATAATCTGACATTTATTTGCTTGTGGAACCGATCTTCCCACTTATACACTCGCGAACGGATGTCTAAAATTGTATAAAGACCAAGAGTCCGCGACATTGGGTCATTAACACATCCTCATTCCTTAATCTCCACTACACAATCTAACCATACAGCATTAGCCACGTAACTGTCAACAGTTTAACAAATATGCCCTACCATGAAACTATTTTACAAGATATTTGGTAGAACATGTTAACGAGATCAATAATGTTTAAAAACAAAACCTAATTCCCTTGAGAGCCATCCATTTGCACCCATTTTATTAAAACAAATCCCATTGGACCCCTCTACTTAAGGCTCCAGAAAACTCCCTCTGAGAACCTTCAGCAGCATCCCAAATCCACCCTAGCAAGCCATGTTCGTTGCGCTGCGCTACCGTGCCCCTGTTGATCGTCTCCGCAAACCGTGGGAGTGAGCGGAGTCTAACTTTAGAATTGTAGCAATTGACTTCGCTAGTCGCTACTACACCAGCCGTGGGAACAGCGAAAAGCCTGCCCCAAATTGCATGTAACATGAGCAGCGTATGGCTGAAATCACCAAAAATTAGATCACATGACTGGAGGCCGGTCACACTCCACGTGAACGATTTCATTGGCTGACGTTACAGGAGTTTTTTTCACAGGAAGTGCCAAGGGTAGTTTATCACTCGGTGGTAAAATGATGTATTTCGTTGCGACAATATTCCGTGGCGCCATCTATTGAACGTACCAAATTAGTTCTGCCCTCTACCGGCTGTTTACTTTACTACTTGTCGCTTGGTTAGTTTCTGTCTACACTCATAGTTATATAATGTGTGAAGACGCTTGGTTACTGTTTAACCATGATTGTGGATTAAAAGTCTGCCAATTTGCTTAGATTTGTCGGTTAAATGAGAATCTCTCCTGACAACTAGTCACAGTAGTCTTATACGGTAAAACCTATAGCAAACCAAAAGTGGCCGTATAAGGCGAGTGTCCTCTGATGAGGAGAAATAATCACCGAAGAATATCAAATATATATGTTAGGCCTGCTTAATTTGTCATTGATTGTGATTACAAATTGCAGTTTTCTACAGCCGATTGACCGCTGAATATGGGTAGATTCTTTATGCAGCTGTGCCCGTTGGCCGCGCTAGCCGGGTGACCGCTGGTGAGGGGTAGTTTGTATTAGAAAACGCTAATGCAATGAAAATGTGGCCGCACAATCCGGGTGGCCGTTGGCGAGGGGGGGGGCGTATAAGATGGTAAACACAACTAGTGAGAAAATTGGACTGAAAATGATACAAACATAGAAATTAGGCAATCTTTTCCAGAAAAACCTTTCGCTTAGCCTTTTCTCGGTGTGTAATTCGGCCTGTAAATACAAAAAAAACAGTTCATATATGCGTTAATTTGGATAATTTCTTCAAAGTAATATTTCCGGTACACTTTGATCCAGCTACTCAGAACTTGTCTAACATCCCAGAGGAACAAAATAATACTTCATGATAATGCTTCACGGGCGGTTTTTCGTAGGCCTATCAACGTTTTTTTGTTTCATCAACCTGACGATTCATGTAAAATACCTTAATCAGAGCACCCATAGACCCAACAATGTCTTGTCTTGTCTTGTATGTATACTGGCCAACACTCCTGGTGGAGTCAAACGGTCAGGGTTGGGTGCGCATGCTGTTGGGTTGTTAGTCGTGTATTAAGGCTTGTTTGAAATGTTGTGGTTTAGAAATTTTAACTATTGCATCTGGCAGGGAATTCCAGTCTCTTATTGTTCTAGGGAAATATGAATATTTATAGCAGTTCTTGCTGGCATGAATGGTGTTGAAAGCTTTATTGTTTAAATGTCTTGATAGGCGTTGTACGGGCTGGAGGAGGTTATTGACAGTGTACATATATCTCAACAATATCTTTCTTTTTAATAAATAGAAACTGTAAACACATTGCAAACACTTAATAACACGATATGTAACAAGGTTTAAAATGTTACTTCGAACGTAGTTCGGTTAACTGTGGCTGAGACAAAGTTGAAAGTCGCAGCGTGGAGAGTATTCAGCGGCGTGCTTCGCAAAGAGCGCGCATGTTTGTTTCCGGCGGCAGGTACGTCATGCGTGTGACGTCACAGTGACTTACGTGGAAACTCGTTCGTGTAGCGTCGCGCTGCGCTATTTCGAACGTCGAACGTTTCACTGTTTGTGAGTTGGGAGCTTTTCCGGCGCACACGAGTCGTGAAGATACGCGTGCGTTCCGGGGAGTGGCGTAGAGCTCGTGTTTAATGGCGAGTCTTTGCGCATCCCAAATAACGCAGGCCAATGACCGTGTCTCCGTAAGTTGACTGACGTCATATCGTAACTTCTTCCGCTTTGCTTACGACTGTTCTTCGTGTTATCCATCTTCATCTTCTTCAAGGCAGTAATTCACAGCGACTGCTGTATATGCGAGAACCATTCTACCTGGGTGTTAGATCAACACTTAACTAGACTAATATAGACCTACAACATGTAATGGCCTTGCGATGACGTAGCGAAGCGAGCCAAAAGACGTTAAAATTAAAATATTGAAACGATATTTTCACGTATTCGGAATCGGTCATCGACGGAGTAAAGCTCACTGTCAACAAACCGAAACGCACCATGTGATAATTATATTTATATATAATTTACACAGCGCCTTTATTTGATTAAGTGACACAAAACGACACATTTCTTGTTGGTGCCAAGCCATTGTCAATGTTCGACATTTCACAACGTCACAACGTTTAGGTCTGGTTCAACGGTGCTGTCACGGATAACAGTAACCGCGGCGCGATCTCTACGCGAATTGTGCGCCACTTTTTAGCACAAAACGCTTTTACGTTTTTTCCGTTCAGCAAGGTTTTCGATGGATGTCGCAATGAACACAGTACGAAGTACTTCCGGCTCAGACGTACGCTGCCACCGCGGAATGTGACACCATTGACGGACATTTCAACGGGACGCGTCAGTACAGCGTTCGAAGTTGCGTTTTTTTCACAAGACACGGATTCGGCGATGTTGTCACGAACGGAAGGAGCCTGCACCAGTAGGATGTTAAACATGCATGCGAAGTTGGTATACGAGCCGGCCAACCGTACGCGTGCCACGGTCTTATTCAATACAGTAACGTTGTCTGTAATCTTCTTCTATTTTTTACAGTCAACAAGGTTATCTTCTGCCGCCGCCGCAGTCATGTTGACGTTTGCAGTGGGAACGAAGGCATTCGTAGCTGTCCAACGCGTATTTCACGTTAGATCCAGTTTTCTTCATCATCCAACGGTAATAGTTTCGCTTGGTCATACATTTATACTTGCAGGCCAGTTTTGCTGCTGATTTACAACCGATTCGATGCTTGAAAACACCGTTGATGCCACTCACGGCGTCTACTTTCTTCTTATCCATCTTCGACCCCACGAAAAGTCGGTTCTTTATCGTATTAACCATTGTTGCTGTTTTAGTTACGATTTAACACTGATTTTTCTATGTGGCAGATGTTATTGCCAAGTTACGATCTCTGGTGGTATTGAGACCGGAGCCAGTTACAGCGTCCTATACTAACCCGTGTCTGTGGATGGAATGGCGTTTAAATCGAACGGCAAAACGCCGTGACGTTTATTCTCGGTTTTCATTACGTCACATTGACGTCGTCGCTAACGCGTCCGCATTATACTACCGCGAAAATTACAGAAATGGGGTTTCACAAAAAGTGCGTGCGCTCGGCGTTAAAATTGTCTGAGGGAACATGGCCAGACGGTCACCCGTGGGAGAGAAACGAAGAGTACCCGGAACCCTGGAAACGTCCAGACTACTACGTAGAGAACAGGGACCCGCACGAGGTATGCTTTGCATTTGCTCTTATACATACGGGTCACGCGGAACAGGTGTCCAGAACGACATGCTTTTTGGAGTATTTCGAAGATATTTATGATAGGAGAATTTCATAGAGGTATTTCAGTCCTGTCTAATTGTGTTGCCATCGATCTGACCTTAGACAAATTGTCAATATGTTGAGATCTCATGCAGGATTCTAGACATTTGCTTACTTTTACGTGCTGTTTACTATATTAATTGTGCAAGTTTTAACCGAAGTTTGTATCATACTGAACAATATTATGTAAAACGCATACTAACAGTTCGCGTAGACACCGGGGTCCACACACGTCAAAATCTGCTGTGTAACAAACTGTTGTGCTAATGTTTCGTAGTGTTATCTACAATAATAATAATGAACACAATATGCCGTGATGTTGCAACCATACGATCTATGCAGATTCGATATATGTTTTGACATTTTTTATCTTGAAATGACACGAACGAGTATGGACTGTATTCATACAACAATGTGTTCTGTGTTCGTAGCAATGGCGTGAACAAATTAACGATCACGTGACAGAAATGCAGACTGACCAGGTGAGTGTTGACCAGAGTCCGTAAACACCCGACGACTTGAGACGAGATGGTATTGGTTTTGCGAATGAAGAGTTCAACGCCATAATTCACTGTTTTTTCGGTTACACAGACATAAGATACATTCGGGACAAGTACTTATTTGTGCCCGGAACGTAGTTTCAACCACAACTGGGATAAATGTGTATTATGTGTGCTACTAATATCAGCATACAGTTTATACGTCGATAATTGTGTTTATCCGATAAGATAGCTGATGGAGTTCACGAGTGAATGTTTGCAATACTGAGGAACTGAATCTCTAATGTATCATGATGGATGTTATTAAACATTTGTTATCACCTATACCACGAAACAGACTGTTTATTGGAATATGTATCTTCTTCATACACGGAATCGGAAGTGAGGCTGACATCTGTACATATCTATTTTTATTCAATGTATTCTTACTACATGTCTTGAATTATGTATCTACAAACCGTACAGTCAGAATGGTCCAACATATTTCATCTCACCTACTCGCTGTTTTCGCACTCTCGAGTCGTGCGCTGAGTTTGATCAAACTGCAAGCCATTGGGCCGTAAGCAAATCGCAGATGGGTTCCGCATCGCAAGTTCGACGACAAGTGCTTTTTCATACGCGTTTACGTCGGTGAAACGTGTAACCCTAACGTAAAACATATTTGAAAATAAATCACTCGCAGGTGTTTGTTATATTATGTATGGCCACCAGCCAAGAGATGCAGTTAATGTGCATACACACTAGAGCGGTAAAACCGATCTCCAGCATAGTCAAGTGACCAACCCCTGACTTACCGGCTTCAGCCTTTTTCATTCCATGACGGAGCTTAGGTCATCGGAAAATGTTCTCCAACCGCATTTGGGCATCGGTTTTCCATTTCCATTCTGCTTGTGCCATCTGTCTGTCTCCCTGTTGTTGTCTCTCTGTCTGTGTTTCTGTTTCTGTCTCTGTTTCTGTCTCTGTCTCTGTCTCTGTCTCTGTCTCTGTCTCTGTCTCTGTCTCTGTCTCTGTCTCTGTCTCTGTCTCTGTCTCTGTCTCTGTCTCTGTCTCTGTCTCTGTCTCTGTCTCTGTCTCTGTCTCTGTCTCTGTCTCTGTCTCTGTCTCTGTCTCTGTCTCTGTCTCTGTCTCTGTCTCTGTCTCTGTCTCTGTCTCTGTCTCTGTCTCTGTCTCTGTCTCTGTCTCTGTCTCTGTCTCTGTCTCTGTCTCTGTCTCTGTCTCTGTCTCTGTCTCTGTCTCTGTCTCTGTCTCTGTCTCTGTCTCTGTCTCTGTCTCTGTCTCTGTCTCTGTCTCTGTCTCTGTCTCTGTCTCTGTCTCTGTCTCTGTCTCTGTCTCTGTCTCTGCCTCTGCCTCTGCCTCTGCCTCTGCCTCTGCCTCTGCCTCTGCCTCTGCCTCTGCCTCTGCCTCT
>OZ024860.1:46067815-46072815 GCA_964017155.1 Oasisia sp. SBJ-2009 | reverse complement strand
GCCACTGTCGGTCGGATATGACGCAATCGTCGTCTGCGTTTCAGAAGCGTAAATCAGGCGTGTAAGGTCTTTCAGCGGCAGTAGCGCATTCGAATCGTCGTCGTTACTATCAACTGTCCAAACCAACCCGTGATCAATAGGTATAGTCCCATAAAAGTCGAGTGAAGTTCCTTAGCGTTAGGTCACGTGACTAATGTTATTAATGAATCCCTTGGTTCTGATTGGAGCGTAGGGCTGCTGAAATAGTTTTCCATCACATATTTTTAATTTCCATTTACTTGTTGGCTCGTGCTATCCAATAACTTATATTTTTTACTAATTTTATTCCATGTTATATTAATTTCGCTGTTTATTTTCGTTGTTTATTTTAATGTCGGCGTTCGCCAGACAAGATTGCATTATTGTCTGGGTTATCATCATCCAAAGGCAGGGGTAATTTGTTCCTTCTGTCTTTGGGATAGGTTTCGTCCTCTGGTGGGCGGCAGATACATGTGGATGTGTTTTAGTTATTCGACAAAGAGGAAACTACAAAGTCGCTTCACATCAGCATGGCTACAGTGTGACAGAAAAAACAAATTCTACTACCCGAATATTGACCCATATCTGACACATATACCTATAAAAACAGTACCAGAGTAGCCATAATTAATTTCACTTAGATTATGGTTAATATTGTACACGTTAGCATGTTTATCGGACATAAGAAGGTACCTATGATATTTACTTTTACTTATGCCAGTTTGCTCGCTGGGAGCATAGGCCATCGACCAAGGAACGCTACTGTTTTCTGTCCGGGGCCACCCTCTTCATATCTCTCCTGGTGTAACCCATCTCTTTTGTTTCCCTCTCTGTATTTCTCTGCCAGGTGTTCCGTGGCTTACCTCTTCGCCTCTTCCCTGGATACTGTGAAGGATTGACGGGTGATTGACGGGTGATGGAGGTTTCCTGAGCGTGTGTCCCATCCACCTCCATTTTCTCTTCTTTATTTCATTTTCTATGGGTCATTTTCCAGAGTGTATGTCCACTTCAGGTGTAAGATTTTGCGCAGGCATTTTTTTTATGTAGGTCTGTATTCTATGATATGCAGTTTTGATTTACGCTCTTGAAACGCAGAACACATGCGCATGAGACCGAAAACCGGCGATCTGGCGATAATGGGGGATATTTTAGTTGTCGCACTGCATGAGCTTGTCATGTGGATGTGACGTCAGGATTGTGGACAGAGGTTTTCGATATTATTGCTTAGAAGGAGGGGCCTCGTCAACGGGCGAACACGTAAGTCGTTCATCAGTGCCAGATTAAGGCGTTAAACGCAAACTCATCTAAATTATAAAACAATGTAGGTCTTTGTAGGTTCGGATGTAACACCATCAGATTCAGAGACGGTTTACACTGTATAATTGGATACATCGTATATATATTACACGGGAGGGGATTGTTGGTAGTATTGGGGTGTTGGCTGGGCTAATATAAATTTCCAATATAATTAGTGATCCGATAAACTAATAATGTTGGCGTGAAAACAAATCTATGTAGCAGACATTTTAATGACAAATAGAAGGTCGACGTTTAATACAGCGACAACAATAATCAACTGTTTCTAATCAAATCATGTCGTTAAGTGAGTGTTTTTTATTACAACAGTGATGCATTTCATTAATATTGTCGCGATAAATATTATATTAAATATGCAGCACAGTGCAGTTCAGTACAGCACAGGACAAAACAATACAATATAGCGTCCCGGACTAAACCTTGATTTCGCGTAGTTACATTAGATGAGTGATGAGTGTCGGAACATCATTGACATTGAACATCGTGATATGCAGGTTTGTTTTTGATACCAGGTGATAATTTATTAATATGTTTACCCGCAGGCCGCCTCAAATTCCCCAGACACGTTTGCATAATGTGTTAGGTGTAATCTAAAATGTATACCATGTGCAAAGCGGGGGGGCTGGGTGAGCGGGACTGAGTGAGGGAGGGGGGCTGGGTGAGGGGCTGGGTAAGGGGGCAGGGTGGGGATGTCCTCAAAGTCTTACCACCCTCAAAACCTAAGCTGCACTAAGCGGAACTGAAGTCTTAATCCGGCACTGTATTGCACACGTTGTATATATTCGCGGATTAAGGTTTAAAGAGTTTAATATACGACAAAGACAAATCCAGTAAGCATATACACATGTTCAATAACAGCAGGTAACCTACGAGGCGGTGAGTAAGCGCCTTGGAACATTGCGCAGAAAACACAAAAATATCGCATAATACCAAATAATGTTTAAATTCATACATAAAGGAACCATTTTATACTATGTTTCGGTGTTTAGAATCGTGTGTACATTTAGCTAGGTACATTGTAGTCAGTAGAATTCACCACACTAAAGCTTGATTTATCTATAAACAAAAACCCATGACAGGAAAGTACGTCGTAAGCAGACAATAAACTACAGAGAAATATTCACACTAGATGGCAGCACGTTGTTGACCCAGTTTGCACGACCTTGCGTGCCCGGTACCTCAATACATTTAGTTATGGTCAGCGCTTGACCGGATCGACATAAAAAGAGTAGCGCAGAACGTCTCGGGGGTGTTGATTATGAATGATGCATGTACTTATGTGGTTTCAGAGGAAGAGATGACATTAATTGTTCAAGCTCTACAACCTTGTTCTATTCGTGATTAGAAGCCGTAATGGGACTGTGACGTAATTGTTTGGATATGTCGCGGAGTGGCTTATTAAATTGTATCAAAAGTTTGAGAACGTTATGTTTGTTCTGAGTCAATATTGTCCTCACTACTAAGTTCGTCGTCTCCGTATTTGTAGTATGTCTAAGCAAAGTTGACAACCACAACTCGGAGATATGAACATAGTACAGAGTCACGGCTTCAAATGAAAACTCTTAAGTGTGTGAGCGAAAGGTTTGCTAACATGTGATAGTGGTTGGTCTGCATTATCGGGAAATGGATTTAAAATGAAGCGAGTGTAATACACTGTGGTGAGGTCCCTGAACTTATCGGGCGAGTAGATAGAGATTGATTATCTTTCGGTGTGACGGCATTCAATCATGGCCCATAATTTATTAAATCCTACCCAAACCGTTGTATCCAGGTTTAAGTTGCTTATATAAAATTACTATTAGCAAAATGCACGAGTCGGGCATATGGATGCAACAAGAAAGCAGGAGAATCTGGGAGCTGCGAAACGAGAGATTCCAAAATGCCAAAATAAATTGGCAAGGACATGGCTGCACAACATTGATACAGACTCTACAGACCACACGGTGGATAAATTCATATTCAACCAATCGACGACAATTTTTACCGTGGACTGCATGCTTCAAGACTGATTTGGAGCACAGATTATTTGGAATTCAATGAACGACGACGACTCTTGAAAGAAGATATTATCCCCACTGAATTTGTCCACCGAACGAAATCCCGAGACCAGACATTGAGCGCTCTTATACTTTATCACCTAACCATGAACACGACCTGTCACAGTCGCCAAACCTTCCCTCACCTCGGCCGCTATGCGTAGCTGTGCGATTACCGTAACGCCGGTAAGCTTATTGCGTCGTTGTTTCGCTACACATAATTTACTTCACAAACGTTAACTGGGGATAGGCCTATTTACGTAAACTCATTAATCTGAATCCGACATACACTGGTAGTAATCGACGCCTCGACCCAATACCGAAATTTCGGTAGTCACAGAGCTACGCTTTTGCACCTTAGTGATGATTTAGTTTTCTTGAAAGTTCTCAATATCAAGCATGGAACACGAAAGCGCCACCAAGCACGGTCATTGGTGTGACACCGGATGTGTCAACGGTGATACAACGGTTGATGATTGGGTTTTAAAAAAGCTCCTTAACTGTAAGAACGGAATGTGTTTGGTGATGAACTTTTATAAGCTCGTTATCTTGGTGAAGTATACAAGACAAGAGTTGCGTGCATTCCTCTCAGACTGTCCACATTTCACATGATCTGCCCAGAACAACACCCTGAATCTTCTGGCCAAGAACCATATCCAAGATGGAGTCGCTGGCCCAGTGTTGTCAAGAAGATGCGTCCACCATTATCCAAACAATACGCTGGATGCCTATTGGACGTCCTTGGAATGGATGCAGATGCCATAACAAAACATCTGTCTGTTGGACGCCGGAAGGGAAGCGGAAGCATGGACGCCCTCTGACAACACAGAGCGCTCATTTGGATGTGGAGCGGAGGGAATGAACCATATTTGGGACACCATACAACGACTGAACAGGGGAATGTTTTCGCTGCTTTACACACCAGAGGGCATAACGGGCAGAAAGTACCTATGTGTCGAAGTAACGAAACCGTTTTCAGAACTCTAGTTTTCGTAGTTTTTCAATATAATGTGTATTTTCTACCAATTCTTCTAGAAGTGAACTGACTAGACGTTGACGGCTATAAAATACTACGTTGAAACCTCACTTCGCGGACCCCACCTAGCACACGTCATTGCGCCAATCACAAGTGTCTTTCTCCGAAAATGTTGACGTCGGAATATTGACCCGTTTGTTTAGTGATGGCTATTTATGACAATGTTGCGTTTAAACCTTTTTATTATTATTATTAAGTCTAGTTAATATTTACATGAAATCCTCAAGAGCTAAATACAGCCAAGGATACAACAATCTTTCAATATAGATATTTATTAGCTTGTCTTGTGTAATATGGTACCGACGTTACAGATACATTATTGGATAGTTCTTCTCAACTGACAACTCCCATTGGTCATTCTGAGAACAACAGATAACCCTCTTGATCACGTGACAGCATCACGTGACACAACCACGTGACGGCATCACGTGTGCCGCCATCGATTGAGGCGCGCGTCCTTGGGAGGGAAGTCGATGAGCCTCTCGGGATATCCCCGATTCGACTCGAACGGCGTCATCTGGAAGTCCATGGGGAACTTGTTGATGGAGTCCTCGGCCCGACACTCGATGAGGGGAGGCGGAGGGATCGGTTCC
>OZ024860.1:45962815-46065315 GCA_964017155.1 Oasisia sp. SBJ-2009 | reverse complement strand
CACCGACCAGTCAGCCAATTACACGTTGGCGAGTGCTGGAAATGACAAATTAAATCAAAACAAACCACTCCGCTGTATCGGAACATGACTTCGGTAGAAGGGGGACGGTGATTCTGGTGAACATTTTCGCGGTGACATTGAAGCTTTTATCGAAATGCAATTTTGACGAAATTTGATCAGCATATCAGTGACACGATTGCAATGACTGTGTCAAAATTATAGATTGTTCTCAGGTACAGTTTCCTTATAACCTGACAAAACGTTAACCTGTCCGCCTTGGGAAACTGACAAACTCAGCAGTGTTCTGTGCCCACCTGGGTAGATACCATCTACTGATTTCCCATAGGCGGCCATTGCGACGTTCTTTGATTTCCCACTAAGAGTATTAATCCACGGTATTGGAAATTTCAGACATTAATTAGACTTCATCGGCACATATCATGTATAAAATTCGTGAAAATAACGTATCTTTTTCTCCTATACGAGCCAGTCTCTAACCTGACACCGCTTCATTTTTGCCTAAATCAGCGGCCGATTGCCAATGTTGACACCTCTAGGCCAAATTACACCTGTATGCATACGCACCTTTTCACTGTCTGACAAATATCATTATTTCGCAGTTGTGATATCACGCTACGCAGAAATAAACAATTATCATTTCCATTCAACCAGTCCTACATTTAGTGCTTCCAGAAATTCACAAAAAGTGCACAATGCTTTTAAGCAGGACTACTACTGGCGTAGAAATCCATTTCGTCGTATATAAGATAAATAGATAAAGATAAGATAAAGATAAATTTATTATATGGCAACTTTGCAGTTGGATTGTACATGTACATTCATACTAAAATCAACAATTCCATATAATATCATATCAATGTACAATATTAGCATATCTTGTTAAAAGTTAATATCATCCTTAGAAACCTACGTAATAAGTTTAAAACATATACACTGTACATTAAAATATACTTTACATTAACATTGTTATAAAATAAATAAATACATTAATTAAATCAAATTAAAATACATGTTCATTACAAGTCGATCTGAAAATGCTCTAAACACCACGGAATTAAGGAACTTTTGTAGCGATTAGTTTTTGCCCCTGGGATAGGTAACTTGTTACACAGCCTCAAAGCATATGGCACACTTCGACCATTTGGTAATAACGCATTCAGTTTGTGATCGTTACTCTTCATTTTAGCGAAATACACTCTACACAATTTATCGCATCTGCGGTGCAATCCCCACCGCTCACCTTGATGTGGTCGTCGCTCGGCAGGATCTCCTGCGGGTCGGGCGAGTTGCTGGTGCAGTACTGGAGCGCCTCGCGCCTCGACTTGGCGCCGCACTGACACACGGCGGGCAGCTCCCTCGCGCCGACCAGGCGCTGCGGGAAGCAGACGCTGCAGGGCGGGAACTGGGAGCGCAGGATCTTGTGCGGCGCGATCGGGACGCGGTACGGGTCGAGGTAGGCGTTGCGCTCCCGATACTCGCACTCCGCCTCACGCACGTTCCGCAGCGTCGCCATCTTCCCCGTCGGTCGGTCGGTGTCACGTGACGCGCGGTCACGTGACGGCGATTGTTCTCGCGGTGCGCGCGCGCGCCGGGCGGCTTCCGGTGTGTCTCTGAAGGCCACGCGCATCCGTGTAGATACGCGGGAGGTCAGTGCTGGGCACCCGTAACAGTGGAGGCTGTACACACATCAAGGGAAAGATATATAATATAATATTTAAAAAAAACACATACCATCACAGTCTTCGGTATGGCCTTCTGGGTACTTCGGCACCTACCGGCTTATGTGACGACTGCGGCCGAGCCTTTGCTGCTCAAATCGGACTCACCTCTCACCGACGATTGAAACACAAGGAGACAATCCACATTGGTGTCATCATCGAGCATCATGGACAGCAGGCACAGAGGCGGGCGAGGAGAGTGACCTTCGACTTACTGAAAATGGGTCGGACCTCTTGGTGTAACTCGGAGATAGAAGTACATTAGATATCGCAGCCAGAACCCAGACTGTGTGGACTAACTCAGGTAGGACTCTAATAGGTGTTTCTCTCTGGTTCCCGTTCTTGTGCTGACACGGAAGAGCCAAGCAAATTTGTACCTCGCATCTTGCTTTAATCCCGCCGAAACGCTGCTGATTAATGAACGTGTACTGGTAGAAATGATCCGGAGATGTCCGATTCAATTATCAACATTTCAGAGCAGTGCCAGTAACTTATTGTTTTGCATATCCTCTCTGTGTCCAAAAGTGTGACAGTTCACGCTCTCGTCAGTTTTGTCTGTTTTAGACTCTGTTAGCATTGCACCAAGACAACACAGCAGCCTTCATATTCATTTCCATGTCGTTTTGGTCTGCTCTTTTCCACTTCTGTTTCTGGTGTACATGAGATCGTTTCAGTATCATTCTTCATAAGACAGATGTTGCCCTTTATAACCGATCGTACTCCTTAGAGTTGTTGGGTTGGAAAATAATTGCCCAAACCAGGACATTCCCATTTCGTCAGTGTGCCATGGAATCAGAGTTCTTAGTGATACGGCGATGGCGTGTTTGTTTGGGTGAGTTTGACGTCCGCGATGGTATCATGCCAACTCGCTTATAATATCATCTTTAAACAGATGTTATGCGAACTGGCAAACTGTTAGTACATTGCTATGACAGGCGCTGACACGTGTAGTGTCCTCTTTTGCATTTCGATTAACTTCGGTGTCGTCCTTCGGAATATGTAACTACTGGAGGGCTAATGTACACCAGACAAATCCAACTGTTCCCGCTTTACGCCCAAAGGAACACTTCAAATGTTGCCGAAATATACTTCCGGTTAGGGTTAGCTAAATACACTTCCAACCACCACCCAAAGTATTAGGTATGTCAGTTCCCCCAAACAAGTGGTTCACCAGATAAAACCAAATGCATCCCACTCTGATGTTCTCCAGAAAGCTCAACGCCCCCGCCCCCCGCCCCCCGCCCCCCGCCCCCCGCCCCCCGCCCCCCGCCCCCCGCCCCCCGACCCCCGACCCCCGACCCCCGACCCCCGTCCCGTGTCAGGCTCCCACAAATGTCAACCGCACCTAATGTTTGGGGCTCTCGAATATCTAACCTCGCACTTACAAAACTTTACACTCAGAGACACCACACCACACCGCTGCCCAAATACCCATTGGGATCTATGACAGGGGAACTGTTTTCCACCAGCGGAACAATACGTACGTATCTCACCTCAGCTAGGGCCCAGAACGTCGTTGTGGCAGAGGATCTCTATCGCTACACACGCCATTTTACACAAAATAGAAAACTTCGGTAAAGACAAGACACAATGATATATTAATTTGTATTTATTTTCGCGTTATGTTCACGTGCCGCTGAAAGTATTTCTAAAATGGCGAGTCGACATGCACGATCATACACTAATGTCCTTCACGATGACAACGTCGAAGCGAGCGGCGAAACCTGAAATAAGCTTAACGGTCAGCGGACGGAGCGTGGACTGACCACCACCAGACTGCCCCTTTCGTGGTAATATAATAACCCGCCTGGTCTTGGAACGCGCCATTTGTTCTTAGATCTACGTTATCTCGACCGCGCCATCTCCGCGTCAATTGTTGCGAACCAATGGGACGCTGCTAAAATGTCACGTGATACGTTCGGCGCCGAGAGAGTACCGCTAGATATACGACTTAGGGGGATCCCATGCCCGCTTGTAGGGGGGATCCTCACAGCTGAGGGGGAATCTGCTGGACCAGCATGCCCGCGGCCGGCAGACTGGGTAGGGTTTCTGGGCGAGCATGGGGCCGCACGCGTAATTGGGGGGCGTCGGTAGCCAGGAGCATGGTTGGCACGGCGCCCAGTAGGGGCGCTCCGAGTGCACCTTTGGTTCCGGCGGGTCGAACTGGGGCAGGTCCCGCTCGTCGTACGCCTGGAGACAGGAGGCACGGGTAGTGAACGATGTTGCTGATGGTGGTGGTTGTGGTGGTGGTGAGTGTAATTCTGGTGGTGGTGGTGGTGGTGGTTGTTATTGTGTTGTTGTTGTTGTTGTTGTTGTTGGTGGTGGTGGTGGTGGTGGTGGTGGTGGTGGTGGTGGTGGTGGTGGTGGTGGTGGTGGTTATTATTGTGGTGGAAATGTCGCCAATATAGTAACACTGTCGTATGCCGTACATCACATATAACGTTGCAGTTATAAATTTAACTGTATTTCAACTCAAACGTGTCTTCAAAGTGAATGGAACCAGTATAATACTATAGTAAAAATAGTAATAAATATAAATATCAGTACAGGTACAAGTACGGTACAGGCACAAGCACAAGCACAAGCACAAGCACAAGCACAAGCACAAGCACAAGCACAAGCACAAGCACAAGCACAAGCACAAGCACAAGCACAAGCACAACTATATTAATAAAAATAACAACAAAACCAATAATAATAATAATAATACTGTCATACAGATAATAACAATAATAATACAATAATAATAGTAATATTGTAACTCATGATGCGGCTAAATCCTTGGAACGGTTGGTTAGTGAGAGAGAACATGTGGCTGTAGACACGGCTTACGTCGACGGCGTGCATGACGACGCGGTAGTCCTTGACGCGAGGGCCGGGCGGCACACACGGGTCTGGCAGCGGCTCGAGCTGGAGGGGCGCGGGCACCGTGGGCGGGCCGGCGTGGGGGCGGTACACGTAGGCGGACGGGCGGGCCAGGCCGTCGGGACACGGGATGCTCGGGGGCACGTACTGGCCCGGACCCATGTTACGCTTGATCGTCTGTGTGCAACATGTACGAAATGATGGTAGTCGTTAAACACCAGCAATTGACAGAGAAGTGGAGTATATGGCGCGACCGGAAGTAGGCATAACGATGTGACGCGCCGTCGCACAGGCGTATTCTGTAAACGAGCTAAAATATTTTTCTAGGTTATGCATTTCCGGGAAATTTGGAAATTCATGTACAAAGCTAACTTTATCATCTCGCATTTCAATGCCATTTACTTTCAGTGGTCAAACTTAATGACTAGCTAGAACGGGAATAAAAGGTACTTGTAGCGGGAAACAGCTATAACGGGAAGACATCGTGAAAAAAGCCATCGTTCGTGAAGACGGTACGGATGTAGCGGAGTA
Organism: Oasisia sp. SBJ-2009; assembly: GCA_964017155.1. NCBI lineage: Eukaryota > Metazoa > Annelida > Polychaeta > Sabellida > Siboglinidae > Oasisia > Oasisia sp. SBJ-2009. Next base: position 46,060,180 of record OZ024860.1, on the reverse strand, counting down.
TCCAGACACTAGGACTGCTCAAAACAGTTTACACTTTGCTCTCTGGCAGGCCTCTTCAATCGGTTAAATTGAGAACATGTTGAACGTGATTCCGGAACCTTACGCAGAAATTAAAAAAAAGTTACGGATGAAAGAATGTAATAACAAATTAATTTAATGTGGAAATAAAGTCAAAGTGTGCCAAGGAAAAGGTCACAGGAAACAAAATTACAAAATAATTTTATTTCAACACTATAATATTAAATAGTAAGTTTTACCATTTTAAATTATATATAAGAAAATATAAATTTAAAGAAATCACATTTCCCATATGGCTTAGGTTTACTTCCTGTGACATTTCATTCCCCGTGACGTATTTCCTGTCACTTTACTCCCTCCACCCGTCCTACCTGGAGACGGTCGGGGTCACCGACGAGTGGCGCCTCTGGTAGCCCGGTGACCCCGCCGCAGCCGAACTCCTTGGCGAGGGCCCGATGGCACGGACAGCAGCCGTGTAGCGGAGGCACTGGCGGCGGCGGCGGGTGGCGGCTGGCGTGCGGGGAACACACCGAGCAGTGGTCGACGGAGGGCAGGGACATGCGCCGGGGCCCGCACGGGAAGCGATAGCTGGTGGAGAACTCGCCCAGGTCGAACGTATAGACCGCCGGAGCGCATAGCGACCTCCGCCCGTCCATTTTATCGCCCGCCACCGACCGACCGAGTTCACGCGCTCGCTCGATCGTGTCACGTGATCGATTGTTATTGTTCGCAGCCGCACGGATGTTGCGTCACTGTGACGCCGACGAGTGACGTCGTGGCGGACGCTGGACACCCGGCGCCCCGGTACGTGCGGTCGATGTCGAAGTACCGGAACGTGTCGGGTTCGTGGCCGGGCTGTGCGCGGCGTTGGCCGGCGATGGCGGCTTTGTGTTGCTCTGAAAAGAAATCAGTGTTTCACGTTGGTTATCGAGCGGTGTCTACGAAAGCGGTTGATGATTCCGCCGCCCTCTCTCTATCCATCCATCCATCCATCCATCCATCCATCCATCCATCCATCCATCCATCCATCTCTCTCCCTCTCTCTCTCTCTCTCTCTCTCTCTCTCTCTCTCTGTCTCTCTCTCTCGCTCTCTCTCGCTCTCTCTCGCTCTCTTTCTCTCTCGCTCTCTTTCTCTCTCGCTCGCTCGCTCTCTCTCGCTCTCTCTCTCTCTCTCTCTCTCTCTCTCTGTCTCTCTGTCTCTCTGTCTCTCTGTCTCTCTGTCTATCCCTCGCTCTCTGTCTGTCTGTCTGTCTGTCTGTCTGTCTGTCTGTCTGTATCTCTTTCTCTGTCTATTGCTCTCTCTCTCTCTCTCTCTCTCTCTCTCTCTCTCTCTCTCTCTATATATATATATATATATATATATATATATATATATATATATCGCTAATTGCAGTCAGTCACCCGCATCGACGCATACATTACAAACTGTCATTCTTCCCGATCGCATCGAAATTGTGATGAAACCGAGTAGGAATATAATATCTTCAGTTTGAATAGGCATGATGTGAACTCAACTGCACGAAGATCTTACAATGTGCTAGACATGTGTTCTGTGTTAATTTAGTTACATGTCTAAACCAAAGCAACACTGAGGGGTTCTCTGCAATGCTGAAGCAACCATTTTTATATAACGCTTAGTTTAATTATTGCAGGAATTGTCATAAGTTATCAAATAATTAATACATTAAAAACACTGTCATTAATCCGACTCGTTGTGGTATTAAGGAAGACACCAATATGTCGCAAATGTCGTGATAGTATTAAATAATGCACAACAAAATGTCACAGATATCGTAGCTGGATGTAATTCGAAACGCCCATGCTAAACAGAGTTTAGCAGAACTACAATCCTCATGTAGAAATATGACACACGCTAGCGGGTCCGTTTTTCCGCGAGAGGCGCCACCAATCAACCATACCCACAATACCTTTCTCCATCTGCCGGATCTGTTTCATTTCCTGTCTCTCTTCGGCTTCCTTCTCCAGGTCGGGAACAAAGAACCGAGGCTGTTGGGGCCGTGGATCGTTCTGTCCGTCGTACTGCGAACACAGGTCAGGTCTGTTGTACGACAGAACGTACTGGTCTTGCCAGCAACAAAGTAACGGACAGTAAAACCAGTTGGTTACCGGCAAACTATCACTGAAATCGTTTAAATATGTGCTGAAGACGCACCTTTTCACCATAACGCTTACGTAACTTGGACAGTTGACAACACTCTGTAATAATAGCTGATCGTATTTAATATTTATTTTATCTATTTATTTATTTATTAATTTTCATATACATTTAGCCTAGTATTGAACTTTACATTAATCTTAGTTTATTATTTGTGTAGTAAAATAATAATATGAACTTATGTATGTTATTTTATTAACATTTTCATATAAAACCCTATTGTTTTTTTAATGTAGTATTTTATTTATTTTGTTAATTTAGTTAAGTGGTTTTTTTCTCATACAAACCAACTTACTTACTGTGAACAGGATTGGCTGTGGCGCTCAGCAAAATAATAATAATAATTATTATTAAAATGTAACGAGCAAATAAAAGTGACGGAGAAAATAACAATAAAGCGTAACATTTAAAAGTAGCAGCAACAACTTTAAGACAAAAGTAACAGTTCTCATTCACACGTCTGTTAAGTTGTCTCGAATAGTGACGTCATTGACGAGATGAGGAGTTACTGTTCCTGATTTTTTTTCACACACGTTCGCAAGTTGGTTTTATTTACCCAGTCTCTAAAAACTCCTCCAATCGCAGGCACACCGAGGATGACCCTATCTACAACCCCCATCAAAATTAATAACACAAATATATTTCCACCACATCCCCAGATAGTGGTGGATAAACACCCTCTACAGATTTTGGTGGGAGAGCTCAGTGCTCCTAACTAAACCCTCACTTCCCGACGCTTATCTGAGACTAAGCGGGGTCCGACGCTTATTTGCATTTCGGTGCGGTCAAGCGGTCAATACAAACCGGATTCAGTTCGGCCCAATGCGGTCGAGGTGGATCTTCAGCCTCGTCCGGTAGGTCGCGCCACCTGACGCCGTAGTACGGCCCTGGCGGGAACTCGTCGATCATCCTCTCCTAAAGACACCATCGGCAGAATAGGAGTTTCACTGCCGTAGTTGCCATAATGCCACCAGCAAGTTATGGTGACCGATAAAACAAGTTATAACAGCCAAGCAAAGCGAAATTATCTAGCAACAATTCTCCGCTACTCACGAGGGTAGCTAAAATTAATATTCAATCAGTTAAGCAAAACACAAAAACAAAACCACAGCGGACGTTTTCGGATCACATTTACACACACGCGTCTGTTGTCTGGCTTTACGCTATGCCCACTGCCAATAAGAATCACACGCACGCACGCACGCACGCACGCACGCGCGCGCGCACACACACACACACACACACACACACACACACACACAAACACACACACACATGTGTTGTTTACATGTTTACTCTGCATGCGATCTAAACTGGTTGTGCTATCGTTTAATTTGAAATTACTTTGGTGCATGCATAAATCGATCTCCGTAAAACACACTCGGAGTCTAGAAAGATCCTTTGTTCCATTTCTTTCAACAAAGCGTTAGATACAGCAACATTACTTTGTTCCTGGTTCTACCAAACAACCAACTTCTTTGCTCTCTTCTGAAGCAGGGAATTCCAAATGTCAACTGTCAATTCATCCCGTCACTCATGGCAACGCACAGTCTATTTATAGCCACCACACGTAGCTTAATTAATTAAATAGCTTGCATTGGGCTGACATTCATGGGTATGTGTCGTGTCTATCCCGTCTATAATCACTGTTACGTAAAAATTAGACTTCGCTTGCAAAAACGTATACAAAAAATTTTCTTGAAAAAGCCAGTTATGAATCACACATATAAACAATAAACGCATTTACACATAAAATAATTCTGGTGTTAACACTGAAATTCATTTTCTTGTAAATTTTTGTAAATATTTGTACTGTATACTTGTACTTTTTTTTTTACTGTATGACAACAGCGAAGTCGCTGGGATGATACGATGAAAGAAAACAACTAATGTTGGATTGTCCTCAGAAGCCAGGGGTAGTAACATTATAACAACTGACTTCGCCAGTCGCTACTGTGTCAGCCGTGGGGACAGCGCAAATACCCGCCCCGATATGAAGACGGATACACGACTGGTGGGAATCTCAATTAATGTCCCGTTTGCATCCTAAATAGTGCATGTAACACGACTAGCATGTCGCTGAAATCATCCTAAATTACATCACATGACCGGAGGCCGACCACCCACCTCGCGGGCGATTTCACTGGCTGAGTTTTGCAAAGGCAGCAGCAGCGACCCCTGGCGCACTAGGATGTTGTGGGTTAAAAACGTTATTGGACTTAATTTCTCTCATTCAAGAGCAGGACATTCGAGCTATAGTGATCCAGTCGTCCCAAATGATGACACATGTGGTTCCAGGATGTCAGAATGAGCACTGAGATTAGCGCAACAGAAATGCAGAATTGCGTAGACGTGTTGTTATACGATGTTATCCGCTTGACCGGTAAACTGACCGTCGATTCAGCGTCCCCCAGACTTGCGCACGAGTAGAGTGTACCCACCCCCACCCTCCTGCTCCCGGGCAACTATGCCACTGCCATACTACTATTAGACCCTGGTAAATCGTTAAACGTAAACTGCGTTATAGTAAAAAAAAAAGTAATCGGTCAGACTTGGGTACGATATGACGACATACTATATAGTTTGGCTATGGTCTACGTTACCTAAGACCTTGTTCAAGTCTCGGGTAAAATAAATCTGACAAGTCCACCGGAAGGCTCAAATCCTCAAGTCGCATTTCAAGGTTTATGCGTAGAAATGTTGTCCATCTGACTGACCGGTTCGTTAATACGTCGAATGTTAATTTATGATTACTTACGAAGTTCATCCTGGCGTGCGCCACGTGTCTTGCGATGTGACTTTTCTTTCGCTGTAAAAAGACGTACAGGCAGGCAAATATACGAAATGCACTAATACGCAATATACTAGTTATATAAATTATGCAAAAGCGTATACATTTTAATGATTTGCGCTTACATATTATCTGTAATTAGTGTCTACTTTCTTTCAATTTATCCACTGCGGAAAGCAGGCGAGTAGATTCAGTGCTGGCGTTGGGCACACAACGATTGACTGTGGCGTATATTGCGTTGTTTATTTTCAAACGTCCAAATTTATGACGAAAAAATTCTGTAAAAATGGCAGGCACTTGTGTATTCATAAATGGCATAATCAGTTTAATGTTTGTTTATGAAACAAATAGAGAGAGGGGAAGATTGTATGTATGTATATGTATGTATGTATGTATGTATGTATGTATGTATGTATGTAGGTATGTATGTATTTATGTATGTATATGTATATGTATATGTATATGTATATATATATATATATATATATATATATATATATATATGTGTGTTATGTATATGTATATGCATATATATATATATATATTATGTATATGTATATATATATGTATATATATATATATAATTATATATATATATACATAACATATATATATATATACACATAATATATATATATGTGTGTTATGTATATATATATATATATATATATATATATATATATATATATATATAGAATATATAATATAGAATACATACACACATATACAATCTTTCCCTCTCTCTATTTGTTTCATAAACAAACATGAAACTGATTATGTCATATATATATATATATATATATATATATATATATATATATATATATATATATATATATATATATATATATCCTATATATATAATTGTTAATAATTTCCTTTAAAATGTACCTAACATAATGGCACGCGTGATATCTCTCGGTCTAAATGTTGGATGTACTAAAATGTGAATCGGCCGTCTGAAAATCGCTTGTCTGCCGCACACTCTGGTCTTACCTCCGAACTGTCGTGGTGCTCAATGGCAAATAAACCGGGATGTTCCCATCCGGGGGGGAAGGAAGTGAAATTATGCCACAGATGCAGCGGTGGAAGCGGCTTCGAATGCGCAATGTGCGACCTCGTACACCGAACATGGTAGCGGGTTCCCATTTTGACTTCCTTTCGTCTCTATCGCGCCGATTATCGAGTTTCCTGCTACGGCAGTGAGCGTGCGACGCGCGAAAACAGGTTTGTTGCACAATGCCTCGTCACGTGAGATATTACGTCACGTCGTGACGTCGCACCGGCCGTTATAACAACGCATGCGTTCGACTTCGTATCTGGCACAAGATCCAGTAAAACGGTGCGGTGTGGACGTGTTGTTGGTCTTCGGTCCGACCACTTTCTCGGGCCGTTGACGGTTTGAAAGGTCCACTATGGTCTAGCGGACGGGTGACCAGCCTCGAGGGCGCGAGGCTGTGAAAAAAACCAAAACACCTTCAGCCGTCATCGCCCAACGGACCACCACGTCCACGGCGGCCGGGAGAAGCAAGGTAAACATCTGACGCTTCCAGTTCCTGCACCGATAACGGCGATTCACAGACTTGTCCTCACAAAATGTCGGGACTCGATGGCGGGCGTAAGAACGCTCCGCTGGCCTCCGGAGGGAGAGGAAGTGATGTTTTGCCTGGCTGACGAGGTAGCTGCGGAAATGACGCATTCTCACGTGGAGGCGGACGACTACGACGAGGTCAACAGCAACATCGCTGACTTCATCCGAAATGTGTCTCCGGAGCGCTTGCCGATCTCCGTCCCGGAAGAACACGACGCGAACGACAACGTCTACTCGCGTCATCTCCTCGGGAAGCTCGAGAAAACGATCGCCATGGTAACCATCAGCAATATGAACAACAACAACGATTCGCACTGGGACGCCCTGGCGTCGCTTGGCGACCAGCTGGTCGCGTTGCTGACAGGCTACATGGAATTCGTCGACATCGATAACATCTCGAAACTGTTGCGTGCGTACAACATCACCCGTACCCCAGCACTCGCTCCGACGGAACAACCCGGCACAGAACTCGTCGAGGTCACGTGCTCGACCTCCCGCGCTGACGTCACCACGCCAGCACCCGTCGTCGACGTCATCTCCTTGACCGGAAGTAGCATCGACCATCTCGTCGCCGCCGCTGACGCCCTCTTGCGGCAGCTCCTCCGGCCCGTCTTCGGTGAGCTGCCCGTCGAGTCGGTCACCGTTGGTGTGTCCGTTCCGCCAGCGGTCAGACACGCGCTGGCGTCGGTGGACCTAGTGGGCTTGCTCATTTCGCTGACCGCCGCCGCCAGGGATGGCCGCCGGACTGACCCCTTCTTGGCAGCACCCATGCTCCTCGTGTGACCGCGCGCATGCGCAACCCGACTTCCGTTTCCGTTAACCTGCTTCGCTCGCGCCGCCGCAAACACGCACACGACACGACGTCAACAACATTGTCTCGACGTTCAGGTGGTTGACGCCCGAGTACTTGGGCTGGGATCGAGCCGGGCGGACGGACGAAGGGCGACCGGCCACGTCGCCGCGTCCGGCGCCCGGAGGTCGCGTCGTCGCCGGCCGCCCGTCCACCCGTCTGTCCGGCGTCGGTCCGGAGTGACGTCCGGTCTTGTCGGCCCGAACTAACCATAACTGATGACGTATGATAAATGTACTGCAAACCGATATCGCCCGGAATCGCTAGGTTTCCCCCACCCAAACCCCCCTCCCACGCCCAGATGGACCCACGAGCGAGCGACACGCACCCAGATGTCCACCGCCTTGCACAGACGACTGTTCCCAAAACCCGACCGATCATGCGCAGTAGATTCTCGGGCGGAAGAAACTCGTGAAAGACAAACAACTCGGTTGTATGAACTCATCACTAACGGGCCGTCGGATACAATGCATAGCACGTGTCACCACCGGGGTTCCAACTCCCACCCCAAACCCACACCCACGCGACAATAACACCCTACTACCCCGCACCCCTGCAACAGGTACGCGACGGCCGAGCCGGCGTTACCCCAGCCCCCCACACCGTCTCGCTCCGTCACCCCAGAACGTCTTTGGTCACTCGTCGCCGTACCGTTCCCTTTCCGTTTGACGACCGCCAAATCCACGCGACACGTCAGCCACGTACATGGCACGTACCACTGCAGCAAAACGGACACTCGCCTCACATCACGTGACGGCCGTCAAACGGAAACTGTAGAAATTTACAAATATTCATTACAATAAAAGAATTTTAGTGATTACTACCACATCGCATTGTCTTTCTTTGTTGTAAGTACTTTGTTCAATTTTACTCTACATAAAAAGATTGCGAACGATATTTTATAATTACGCAGAGCAAGTATGATTTCAAATTTTCCTGCGCCAACCGCCATTATCGGAGATAAAAACGTCGCAGCCGGTCATATTGTACAGTCTACATCCGATATTTTAAGCAACTGAATTGATATCTGGGTGGGTGTTACGCGCCACTATATTGCCGGGGGAGGGATCATGACATTGGAAGGACAATTTGTGCCGCCACAACAACCACAACAACCACAACAACAACCACAACAACCACAACCACAACAACAACAACAACAACAACAACAACAACAAAACAAATAGACCGGTCTGACCAAACTTAGCCATTTACTCTGATGAAACAGTACCTAAACATTCGATGCTTAACAGTTATCATGAATGATGAGGCGCTGGGATTCAACCAGTAACTTTACAGTGTGTAAAGTTGCTGCTTATTAAACAAATTTAATTCACGACAGACAGTTCAAACTACCCAATGGAAAACCGATTACGAAAATTGCTTGGGCTACAATGTACAACTTAAGTCAAGTAACTGGTCAACTATTATTTTGCATCCGTGTTTTGATGTATTAATCGCCATTAGCCACCACGCAGTTTGAGTAGATACTTATGATATTTGTGAGTCCTGTCAGTGGCTGTCACATTTTGTCTACAACAGAAGTGAAGGATTGCTCTACTTTTGGTCAGGGGCGTCGATCCAGTTTTTAAGTGTGGTGGGGGACCAACTTCATAGAGTGACAAGATGCAGAGGTTACAGGGGTGCCTGTGTAGGATTTCCCAATCCTGCCTTTTGGCAAAGAAATTTGTCATCACTCAAATGGGATCAAATTATACACAATGCATGAATCCCATGGTTCAGCCGTATGCGATAAGCATCCGCCAGGGCGACTAGACCTATGAAAGCTTTTTAAGAGAGGGAAGTGATCAGTTTCGTTATATGCCCATAAATTGTTTTCTAAACTGTAAAGGTGGGGGGATATTTCTTATGTTGTCTCCTCAGGCTGAAAAGTGGGGGGGGGGGGTGCGTCCCTCTCGCCCCCACCGATCAACGCCCATGCTTTGTGTAACTTAATCCTGTTTGAATTATGATTTTTGCCACATGGTATGGCTGCAAGTGGAGTCATTCACAGGCGCCCTCTATGAACCAAGCGACCAGTTACTGGTCGTCAGTTCCATACCACCCTAATTTTCCGGGGTAGGGGACATGCCCCCCGGCTACACCAGTGGGGCAGCCGAGAACTGTAGTTTCATCTAAAAATAATCTCGAGTCACTATGTCACACCCCCCTGACAGGGCCCTGATGCCCGCCAAAACAATTTCAGTCTCAGATTTAGGAAGTAGCACCATAATATTACATATCTCTGCCCCCAGCGCAATTTTAAGGCACAACTGTTCCCGCGCATATATTGGTGTGCTCATTTTATTGCCCCCCCCCCCGTGGGGCTTAGGAAATCGTTAGGCATAGCTAGTCGAGCCCGAGTGAGATTTCGTAACGATGCATTTCTGCTGAGTCACTTATTAGTCATACAGAAATATCGACTCGATGTGTAGATGTCTATCTATGAGGGTAACACGGGTGTAGTGCGCGCGCCTATTGTTGCCCATCTACCGGCGGGGAAAGGCTAAATGCCCGGGTTTTCGAGAGCATGACGTCACCCATCAAACCTTTTATTTATCAAACAAATGCATACACAGAATATCATCAGTGTATAATAGTGAACATTTCTTTATTGACAGGTAGCCTGGTAATAAGTATATTCTTATCTACAAAAAAGAGTCTGTTGTGTGACAAACTGCCCCAGGTTGCTTGTTTGTAGGTTTGGTTGTTACCAAGTAGGGGTTTATTGTTATGGATAATAAATAATCCATTTATGAAAAATTACTGATACATGTCTGATGGTATACCTGATATTTCATATAAATATTTTAAGTGGTAAACAATGCTAAATCAAACATTTCATGTTAATTACAATTAATGTCTACGCCACCTAGACATAAAAAAACATTTCTTCTGACCACATTTCTGACCGTTTGACTCCACCAGGAGTGTTGGCCAGTATACCGACAAGACAAGATTCTCACCGCATTTCATTACTGTGTAGCATACCTTGGTAGGTAGGCAATCTATGACAACAAACCTGTGACTAAGCTCTGTCTGAAGTTTAGCAACGACAACGTGCACCAATATTCACGTGACCACCAGGTCCAGGCTATAAACAGACACGCCTTACCTGCGCAATCAGCAGATGGTTGCTGATTGCACAGGTCCAGCTAATGCGTATAAAATAAACGATAATAGTGGAAGCCAAGCCAAACATTATACTAAAGCAATCAAATAATTGAAACGTCAACATAATGTTCACACAATAAAATATGTCATATATACTCGTCGCTAGAAATCGAAGAGTTACAGCAAGGCGCTTAGCAAGTGGTATTGCGTCGCGCATGGCTGTGTCTTTGTGGACAATTAACGGCGAAGAAGATAGTGAAATTTCTGTGCATCCATCCGGACAAAGTTTGCAAATGTTCTGGGGTCCTCCACTTCACCAGAGCATAGAATGCGCCGAACTGCTGGCGCCGCGCAATGCTTAAGCGAACCCACCATCTTTTCCGTTTCTGCAGCTTTTCTTTCTCTTCTTCGTCATTAATTTGCTGCAGCACAGCAAATGCACCGAGCAAAATTGCATGTTCTTCTTCACTGCTGTTGTTTCAACTGTCAGCCATTGCCGTAAATAAGCACGTGTGCGTCTGTAATGGCCTTCGCCTTATGACGTCATTTAAGCAACTCTCCCGACTCGATTGTTTCGCCACGACTACGTGTGGCATGTTCTCGTACGAGTGACTCGTACGAGTGACTCGTGCGAGTGACTCGTGCGAGTGACTCGTGCGAGTGACTGCGTGCGAGTGACTCGTGCGAGTGACTCGTGCGAGTGACTCGTGCGAGTGACTCGTGCGAGTGACTCGTGCGAGTGACTCGTGCGAGTGACTCGTACGTGTGACTCGTACGAGTGACTCGTACGAGTGATTCGTACGAGTGACTCGTACGAGTGACTCATGCGAGTGACTCGTGCGAGGCACTCGTACGTGTGGCACCCCCTTTAGAACACAAAGCAACACAACACTGGTCGAGGCGCAGGTCGAGGCGCTGCGATAAGCCAGTTGACCGGGTATTCACACATAGCTATATAAAGTACTGCAAGATAGATTTTAGGCGGCGTAACCCGTTCGGATTGCGCCGTCCGGTGGCGATAACGCCACCACACAACGAGCGCGTCGGTAAGCGTCACGTCAAGCATCACCGCGCGGCCTTGTGTTGACCGCCGCAGCAGCCACAGACGACGCCGCAGCGGTGGCAAGCCGTCAGCGGCCGGTAGCACCACAAGCATGGCACGAAGAACGACAGGATCGTCAGCGCCGTCCACTTTTTGCAGTTGCTATCGTCCGAACTATCACAGATACACGGGTGGCCGTACTCGCCGTCAACGTCCACCATGCAGTGGTACAGCATCTCTTCCGCGCAGCACACGCATGACACCTTGTCGATGCACCGCGTGGCGCGGTCTGGCGCGTCCTCGCACGCCCCCCGCGGGTTATCGTCGTGCACGAACATCTCGCGACAGTACATACACCGCGATCGCTGCCGGCGGTCGAGAAGTAATCGCCGGTCCTTCAGTTGTCGGTCCTTCCGTTTATTCCTCGGCGGTGACGGCGGCAGCGGCGGCGGCGACGGCATCGGCTGCGACGACAACAACTCGACGTAGTGCTTGTTTAAACTGTTGTTCGAGGGCCACGAGGGCAAGCCTTCCGCTGACGCCATTACAAGAGCAGTCCAAAGTTCAAACCCGACGGCGTTTTTATTTGCCACTCCAAAAGTGGGAAAAAACCTGCGCCACTTTTCGAAAGCGTTACGTCAGCGGACACTGAGCGATGCTGCCATCTAGCGGATGTTGATATACCTAATTAAGAGTCAAAACTCACCACACCGTAGCGGTGTAAATCGTGGGAACACGGGAGAAGCAGAAAAACAAAATAACAGAACAAAACCAACAATAACTATAACAAATTAACATCCACATATTCCTCAATACAACCGGTCCATCCTCGCTGGCAGCGCAAACCGAAGTGAACGAGGCTAAAGTGAACCAGCACAGCCGACTTTCTCAGCATGCTCTAGCGGGACCAGTCATTTTCCATAGGAAGAGACTATTCGCAGAGCAGCTCTGCGAATAAGGAAACATTAGCCACTATCCGCAGAGCAGTGACGTCACTGCTCTGCGAATTAGGGAACCAGTGCCAGTATATTCGATAAACATGTGAGATATTTGTTATTAATTAATATATATATATATATATAGTAAATATATATATATATATATATATATATATATATATATATATATATATAAAGTAAATATATATAAAGTTTACTGGATAATTAGAACTCAGAGCGTAGGTTTTATTTGCTGCTTAAAATTACTTGCAGTTTTTCTATATCGAGGCGTATGCGTCACTGCTCGGCGACCAGGGAAGTTGCCATTACTTGCAGAGCAAGTTATTAGTTTGCGGAAGGCTTGCGGTAATCGGAGGGCAGGTAAGAATGAGCGTTTAGTTGCTATGCGTGCATATTGTTATAATAATAATACTTATAACAATACATTTTATTTAGACATTAAATGTAATGTAAAACTGTGTTCAGTAGTTTTTCTAATAGTATATATCAAAAATACGAAATAAATATAACAAAGTTAAATGATTGTTGTAGGTAACTGAACAAGAGAAAATGCAATGAAATCAAGCTGGGTGACATATTGTTGTAATTTATATTATGTATCAATAATATAAATATAATAGGCGAGTTGTTTTCGCAAAGCTGCCGATATCTCAGTTGATCTCATACACTTTGGCAAGCTGTTTTACATGGATGGGCCTGTCACAGCAGTAAAAGTATCTATGTGTGTCTTTAACGATTTGCTCTGCAAATTTCGCTAACGGATTCGCAGAGCACTGGCATCAACGCAGAGCTGTTAGAAAAGAACGTTTGACTAGTTGCTATGTGTGTTGTTATAGTTTCATAAATGCGTATTATATATCTGACATGTGCGAATACCTGTCTACCTAAATTATGATAGAATAGATCTATATTCAAGCCTTTAACGAGTAGCTCTGTGAATAAGAGAATTTCCTTAGTTTCCCTAATTCGCAGAGCAGTGACGTCACAGCTCTGCGAACTAGGGAGACAGTTGTGGTATTCGCAGAGCAGGTAGAAAAGAATCTTTGACTAGTTACTATAGTTTCATAAATGCGTATTATATATCTGTGACATATTTGAATACCTTTCTACCTAAATTATGATAGAATAGATCTATTTTCAAGCTTTTAACGAGTAGCTCTGCGAATAAGGGATTTTTTTTAGTTTCCCTAATTCGCAGAGCAGTGACGTCACAGCTCTGCGAACTAGGGAGACAGTTGTGGTATTCGCAGAGCAGGTAGAAAAGAACCTTTGACTAGTTGTCATGCGTGTTGTTATAGTTTTATAAATGCATACCCATGCATATTACATATCGATGACATGTGTGACTATTTGTCTACCTAAATTTTCATAGAACAGACGTAGGAGAGAATATGACTAGTTAAATTGCTATGCGTGTTGTTACTTTTATAAACGCCTATTACATATCTGTGACATGTGAATATTTTTCTACCTAAATTCTGATAGATCACTCATGAATGAATAAAATGCAAATAAGAAATGTGGCCACACTGTAGAGAGGATTTTTTTTCAAAGTGTACCACTAGAAACCCTGTCGCAACATGCACTGCTGTACTAATATAATATATGACACTACACTTACAATCTGCATTTTAACATACATATATCTATACAAACACATACATATGTTGTTTACTGTATTTACCGCACCAAGAACCTGTCATAGTACTGAAAAGTGAGTGAAAACAGTACTTCCAACATAACGAGGAAAACCTGTGTAAAAACCTTGTACGTCGCGATGCAGAGCTCCTTTGCCGCTACTCACCGTGTACACTCGCTGTTGTACACGCCGCACACGCAGCTAGGATGCCTACAGCGCGGATACCGTTGCATCGTCGCTGCCGTCTCGTGTTGCTGCATACGCCCGATGTTGTTACGTCGCGCCGTCTCGCTGCCGCACGCCTTTACCCGCTCGCTGGTCGTCTCGCCTTGCTGAGCACACGCCGGCGCCACACGGCGCCGCTTGATGCCGCTGGCCGGGACGCTCGTTCGTTCGTCTCGCTTCGCTGCGCACCCGCCGCATGGCCCGCTGACGCCGAATCGGACTCAACCGCCGCCGTTATGCAGTGCTCCTTCGCCGCTGCTCACCGTGTGCACTCGCTGCTTCACACGCCGCACACGACGTTAGGATGCCTGCAGCGCGGACATCGTCGCATCGTCGCCGCCGTCATGGCGAACAATGTCAATTGTTTATTTATATGTGGCGCCTATGCGCAGACTTTATATTGAGCCCCACAAGGGAGAACTTTATTTTGGTTTCAGACATTTACATATCATGGACTATTATTACGTGTAGAGTTTACACGTCATATATTATTTACATGCTACTGAATATCTTGTTATTAGTATGGTTACACGTCATATATTATTTACATGCTACTGAATATCTTGTTATTAGTATGGTTATTAATTTTCCTTCACCCCTTTAACTATTGTTTTGATCCAATTATTTTGGACTTTAATTATTATGGGATATGAGGCCGTCATATCAGTTTGATTTACTGTATATGAGGCCTCATATCTCCCCGAAATTATGACTCTCGACTAGGTAGGATATATCCAACAATCCGCGTCACCCATTATTCATCTCATCCCATTGTGTTGAGACCGGAGTGGGCAGACCTCGGAAGATCTCTC
This sequence comes from Oasisia sp. SBJ-2009, assembly GCA_964017155.1. Taxonomy (NCBI): domain Eukaryota; kingdom Metazoa; phylum Annelida; class Polychaeta; order Sabellida; family Siboglinidae; genus Oasisia; species Oasisia sp. SBJ-2009. Next base: position 46,044,963 of record OZ024860.1, on the reverse strand, counting down.
TCGCTCCGGCCTCCTCACTACGCCTCTAGAGAGGCCGTCAAACGCCCGCAAGCTAAATTACATCTATAGTTATCATTGTCACATGTTAGGACCTATCAGGATATAAACTCCTGTAAGTCCGCCCCCCTTTCGTAGCGGAGTACGGATAAAAATATACTTGGAAGAGAGTTGGTCTCGAACCCCCCCCCCTTTATAGGATTTTTGTTTTGAAAAAATGTGGAATAATTTTATTTCTTTATAATTTTTTCTGGTTTCCTTTGTATTGTTTCACTTGTAACACCAGGTATATATTCAAGGTTTAGTACAGGTATTTAAGCATATGCTAAGGCTCATTGAACACTTTTATGTTCCTTGTTTTGTGTGTGGTTTATTTGATAGTTACGAATTTTTACTTTGTACATATGAGTGACTTATCATAATAAACACATATTAAAGACAAAAGAAAACCTTGTACGTAAACAGGGAAAAGCGTCAAAGATCTAAATTGTGTGCAATGTCTAAATACTTGCTTAACTCCTATCACAACATACTAACAATCTGAGACAAATACATAAAACATACATATGCAAATGTAAACATACATAGTGCTTACAAATGTAAGACATATACACATGGCACTTACAATGTAACACATATATACATACAAATGTAACACATATATACATGGCACTTACTAATGTAAAACATACACATGCAAATATACACATATAATTATAAAACATACACAAATGTAACACACATATATATGCCACTTACAAATGTAAAACATAATTTTTATATACACACACAAATGTAACATATTATACATGACACTTACAAATGTAAACATATATACATACAAATGTAAAACATATATACATGCAAATTAAAACATATACGTAGTATTTAAGTCTACCGAATGACAATGATGATGATTTGGTTAATATGTGATTAAATACCACAAATGCCAACCTGGCATCATGGTATTTTAATCAATGTATGCATTTGATGGCAGTGTATATGTGTGCGGAGAATGAATGATAATATATCACAGAACAGTTCAGCACTGAAGAGTTGACGCGGTATCTGAGCGAGCGGTTTTGTAGGTGGTTTGTCAAGGTTGTAGCACGAGGAAGAGATGCCAACCTAAAACAAGAATTTCATAGCATGAGCTATATACACACATTTACATGCATTAAGATTATTTACATTTTTATACATTTTTACAGCTAGATTAACACAAACCCTGTGATACAGCTTTGCTGTAACCACCTAACATAATCTTATTTTAGGAGAGGGACCCTTGCTCATTCACTACCTCCACGACCAGTTGCCCATCTGCAGATGATGTCCAACCTCTGTTGACACATGAAATGCCTCAATGAAGTAAGTACTGACTTTGAATGTCGTTTTCTCAGTTATAAATTTTACAATAAAGTTTTGTCTTTACTGGATGCTGTCTCAGCTATTTCCCGATGAATACACTTGAAACTTTACACACTATTTGATGATGGTATGCTGTGGGCAGTGACAAGGTTTTTTGATATTTGCCATAGTATTGTTGTAATATGCCATTGCAATAAGGTACCGTCACAAATTCTGGTGTGAAATACATGGGTGTAGTAATTTTTTTTATAAAAAATAAAATAAACAATGAATCCAAAATGTAACTTTGTCACTGCCTATAGTATATGTGTATCTAACTGTGTGTGTGTTTTGGTTGAAATTGAGCAGTTTTTTATGCCTTAAACATTTCTGTAAAAATCGAATATATAAATCCATGAAGGCCACCATATGGGGGGTTGGGGTACCCCTAAAAATCTGAAAAAAGGTACAGTGTGTATTTTAGCATAACTCACCATCTGCCACCAGTTACAGTCCTCTAAGTTAAGAAGAAAAAACAAACGTATTTGAGCCTTTCCTCCTCCTTGATGCCCGCCAAAAACACCTTCAGTCTCAGATTTAGGAGGTAGCACCATAATATTACAGTCATATCTCTGCCCCCAACTGTTCCCGCGTATGTTATTGGTGTGCTAATTTTATTCCCCCCCCCCCACGTGGGGCTTGGTTGGGAAATCATTAGGCATAGCCATAGCCGAGCCCGGGTGAGATTTCGTAACGTCTAACGAGGCATTTCTGCCGAGTCACTTATATATTAGTCATACAGATATCGACTCGATGTGTCGATATCTACATATGAGGGTAAAAGGGGTATAGTCAGCGCGCCTATTGTTGCCCATCTATGACGTGCGTCACAAGACGTTCGCCTTTACAAATAATCTCGATTGGCCAATCAGATTATGGCCTGATCTATGAGTCATATACCCAGGGAAAAACCCTCCCGCCGTGCTTTCGTTATAATTTTCGCAGATTACGGACGGTGACGGACCGCCACATGTATAATCATTATGGTAATCACGAGAAAAGCGGGACTCTGCCAAAGTGGCCCTCCTTTCTTTTTGCCATATCCGAAACAACACAAATGTTTTTGTTAAAACATACTTTTATGTCACGCTTCGAGAAGAGCGACTACCGACGACGCAGCAGTGTAACCACCATGCTGGAAAGCTTGAACTGGGTGTCCCTTGCGAGCAGGCGGGCGGAAGCCAAGCTCATAATGTTTTATCGCATTACAAACAACTTAGTAGACGTAACAACATCCGCACTCACAGCCGCTCCTACACGCACCAGAGGCAACACACACCGCTACTTACAACCATTCACCCGCATCGAAGCCTACAAACACTCCTTCTTTCCAAGCACTATCAAATCATGGAACAAATGCACACAACAATTAGTTAGCAAACAGTCACTCAATTCATTTAGAAGGCTTTTGCAGTCAATGCCTAGATAAGTACATATTTATGTCTTATTACCCCCCCCCCCGCGCGCAACACCACCCACTGGTTGCGACCGACCAAAGCTCGACAATACTCTAGCCCCGTACATTCGTGGCTATTACAGAGTGCTGAGCTACAATGAGAAGAAGAAGAAGACGATACTACATGGATATCAGTTATTTATTTATCATTTATTAAGACCACTTCCGCTTTGCAAACGTAACGTAATTCAGGTATGTGTCGCTTGTGCCATTCAACAGGTGCTGCTTCGATGTATTGCCTTTTTTTTTAAGTAGGTTTAATATATAAATAAATAAATAATATTATAATAAAAAAGTATGATTTAAAATGTCTCTCTGATGTAAAAACATTTAAAATTATTTGTTAAAAAATTTCAGTAGAAACTGTAAAAAAATTAATAATACTAGTGATTGCTGTTAGAAATGTGCACATAGTTCTTGCAAGGTATCTTTCGAGGGAACAAGTTCCGGCTAACACCACTTTTGCAAATCCCCCAAAAGTGAATCAACCGGTCAAAATGCAATTTCTTCCAAACGTAGGTCCCTTATCATTTAAGAATGATTATTTCCCAGATGATTTACACGCAAACTCTGTAACAACGAAGGAACACGTATGTTAGCTTTTATTGTTTAGATAAATTATGTACTAAACGTTTGGCAAATGCGCCGAATTTTGGAATTTTGTAGAGGACTCCTGTCCTAACCCACCCAAACCCTTCGCACATATTCCCGTATATAGGAAAGGAAAATTAATTATTGTTTAATCCGCGGGAAAATTAACGGAAAATAATCGGTTATTTAGAATACAATGAACGCGCGCACACACGCACGCACGCGCGCACACGCACGCGCTCACGCACACATACAAACGATGTACAAAGAAGCGATGTATGACTAAATCGAAGGAGTCGCTCGATAAGTAGGAGCGTGAAGAAATGAAGTTATGTTAGTTTACATCACAGTGAAGCGCTTGCGATCACGCCAGGTTGCAATGAAGGAAGTCAAGTCTGCACACGTTATCATTAATTAATACAGTGTTGTGCGACATTACTCGCATTGGCATATTTCTCGCAATCTCGAGCAACAAGAATATAGTGTCTTATGTATGTAGACTCACTCGTCGCCACGAAATAATGTCAGCAGCCACCCATCCCATATTAAGCTGACGCACTGGCTCTTCGCCCCCCGCACGCCCACGCATAACACGGCGATCGCGTAGTCCGTCCACACTCCGTAAACTGGTAAACAAGCGAACGGAAGAACTGAGTTACTGAATATTCATTAGCTCAATTAGTTGACGCAAGCATTTTGGGTCGAAGTCCTTCAGTGTACATGTACCGTTACTACTCTAGGGACGTGGATTAAAGTATACGTGAATTACACATTTTGGTACTTGATATTTTACAAATTTCTAAGTACTAGTTTGTGTTTAACGTGTGACAGCGCGACGACATCATTCTCGTTCACGCCAGTGCCTGTCAAGTGACAAGTGACAGCCGCCACAACCACTCATCGGAGAGTAACATCCGAGCATTGACTGGAGGTATTTCATCGGGTTTTTTCAAACTCATGCATATTATTTATTGGTTTTCGACAAGTATTGTTTAGCAACACCACTACTTTTATACGGTTACGCAGTTTTACTAGACAAAATCGGGGTGCTAGCTGGTAGTTGGAGGCGTTTCTCTGCGTGGTTTTACGATGGTTATTTAGTCTTAGATTTCCAAGTAGTTTCTGTTTCAATTAGATAGTTTACGCATAGCACATGTCGTTTTGATCCATTATATACGAAATAACATTTGGAAATGATCTTAATGCTTCTCAAAGAGGTTGATGTGGTGTTTGATTGAATAAATCTGCCAGGGAGTAAACTGTAGAATGCCTTTGACTTTGAACAGTCTTGTTGATTACAAACTGTGGCCATAACTATAACGGAGGCCTAACTATAAGCCTATATATATATATATATATATATATATATATATATATATATATATATATATATATATATGTATATATATATATATTAGGTCCTATCTTCATCTATGCCGTGGATTGAAGTAATTTGATGTGATAGCCTACTTAACAATTATTTTAACGGTTTTTTGTTCTTCAGAGTCAGCCAACAATGGAAGAAAATATGGACGTAGACGGAGATTGCTTCTCTGTAGCACAAACCAACGTAGCATATAACGTGGAGGTGAAGACAGAGAATGGGTACCCTCCTCCACCCAGTCCTGCTGTCTCGATGATATCTGAGAGTGATGCCTCGGTGACCTCAGAAAGAGGCAGTAAGTACTCTTGTGATAATTCGTAAAACAGCACTAACAACACGTATCATTTTAGGTTGTAGGATATTAGTTGCTATGTGATTTGTACACGGCTTTCAGGTTCTTAAAAATAGTGGGTTTGGGATCAGTAATGATGTATTCAGATATTTAATAACCTCTGTAGATATACAGCAAGAAATGCAAAGCTAAAATCTTATTAAGCTGTGTTTAAAACATAAAATATGTATAATAACATGACAGAAAAACTACAAGACCAATTTGGAAGGTAATTTCAATACTTTAACACCAAGTTGAACATTTTCTTTCTCTACAGGAAATCGGTTGATATATGACGCATTTTGGGGTGGTGAACAGGGAAACGAATGGGGTTAGGGAAGGTGTCATCTACTATCTAGTTGGTAATTTCCCTGACATTCTTGTTCACCCTGTCTCCCTGCATCTTGTTGAAGCTGTTATGTTCACCCAACCATGTCCCACACTTTGACAGGTGAGCAGCATGGTGACGTATATCCAGGAATGTGTGCTTTACACTGGATTCCCTCCAGGAACATTGATATTGTTCTTTCTTAACAAGGTTATTTCTGGTCAGAATCGTTATCGTGTCGTTTGTGTGATGTGATCTTGCTTCCTGGAACGATCAAAATGTGGTATTTTTTGCTTAGTTTTGATCAGAATTCTTAAAAGATATGTTTTAAGAATGCATCATATAATAAGTTCTCACAAGATGTTTCTTTTTAGCGGAACATTCGTTGTAGGCAAGACATTAATAAAGTCAAGTTAATAATAATTATGTTTTTATTAATATTGCCAACGCACTACACTAACGTACGTACATCACCAAATGTTTACAGAACTGTTTTTAACTCAATTTTCTTTTTTGAATTGCACACCTGTACTGGGGACTTTTGCAGGAGAAATTTCCATTTTACATTAAACTAGTATTTTATTACCAAAACTAAGGCAATTCTGATTATTAATGTCACTTGCACAGGCATATAGAATTATGGCCACCGTGTTATTTGTAGAAGGGGAACCACTCGACTTAAACCAAGTCATCAATGATTCCTTCAAGGACATCGGCAAGATTCCAATGAGGAAACTCCGGAAAGCTTGCCCTGAGCTACACAGAAGGTGTTACCAGACAAAAAAGGGCAAACGGAAAGGTACGTAGCATTTATACTGTATGCCGCCATTTTGAATCTGATCTGCCTAGTTCTCTTTTCGCATCAAGGCATCAACACAACATGTGTTAAGGGCATGACACCTTGTTTGGTGGGTATTGCATGGTTTCTGGAAGGTTTCCCCATGGTGGTGTTTAGCATATTTCTGTGAAATACCGGTGGGAAAAACCTGTAGTTGGCAAAGCCTGTGTCTGATGTAAGTGGGTCACCCTGTTTTTGCCTGTCACGACTCAGACTGTACAATAATGGGTCCGGGGTCCGGTGACTCATGTGTGCGTGTTTGTGGGCGAGCTGTGCTTGGGCTGGTGCCAAATCAGATTTCAACACAAGCAGACATTGAATAGCCTGGTGCCTTTTCGGAACAAAATCAAACACACGAAGAAATGTTGCATTGACGTCTTTGTGTAGTGTGGTATCGGTGGAATTCTTGTCACATGATTCACTGAATTGAATTCTCATTGGTCCATTAACGTCACATGCCTGGGGGTCTGGTCTAGCCTCGGTTACCCAGACTCCGTGAGGTGGCAGCACTTTTAAGCCCCCTCAACTACGCCTGGGACAGTATATATGCTTAAGTTTCTACATCCGGGCAGCCTTACCCCAGAATAGGGTAGAGACGCTGATTGGCTCTCAGGCCAACTATGAAATAAAAATTTAAATAACGATATAGTTTTACAAGATAATAATATCATTTGAAAAGTATTCACCATTGAACTTATATTAACACAACAGTAAGTACAAATTCAAATTTACCGTTGTTTATAAAATAAGAATTACGGCAGGATTAACCAGTATCCGTGAGGTGGCAGCATTGTCTAGCCCGACACGGATAGCATACAAATTAAATAAGGAAACCTTTTGATCAAATAATGCTGTATAAAAAAAAATATTAAAAATTAAACTTATATTAACCCAAAATAAATAGAAATACAAATTTGCAGTTGTTTATTAAAAAAAAATATTACGGCAGTGTCCGTGAGGTGGCAGCATTTTATAGATCACGCGGATACCAAACAAAAGCCGGCAAATGTCACCAGACTGTCTTCTCGGCATAGTTCCGCAGCCGACCGACAGTCGGTTAAGCGAGACTAGGTCTGGTCTGGCTTTCAGGCAATTATGACCTGGCAGTGCAAAGAAACACACTGAATGTGTACAGCTGTTAACTATAATTATCATAGGTTCGCGGACTTGTGGCCATGGCTTCATTGGTTGGCAGCTAAGCAAATGTGCAGTACAAAATAACTGTAAGTGTTCTTGGAAAATGTTGTTTGTTATACATCTTTGGCACAGTGGCAAAATACTGGACTCGCAAATTAGACGTAGCTTGGCATTTACATTTACATTTAATGATAATCATCTGCCACATCAATAAGTTGGACAGATTAGTCATTATAAATGTCCGCCACTGTCCCAGTTTGGGTTCTCTCATGTTCCATAACATTGTATCAAATGCTGACATGGTTACTTCACCAAATAACCATGAAGGTGGGTAAGCTCAATTAATCACACAGTCTGTGAAAATATAGTTACAACTGGGGTAGGAGGGTTGAAATAAAAATGGGAAGCCATAATAGACATGCAATATCTTGTACATTTTCTTACCAGGAAAGAGATACAAGTTCCACATGAAATTGTTGGTACATTACCTCAAGCAACCAGCTTTATTGCACGGTTTAATGTACATACCATATTATTTGTTCTGTTAAAAACGTACAGCATGTTTAACAGATATTTGGGCAGCTAAAATATGTCAGAATAATAAACTTGTGTAAACCTATTTTTGACTCCAAAAACAGTTTCACTTTCTCCTGATAGGTTGCAAAACTTGTGGTGTCTCTCACTTCTATTCACCCGGTGATGTTTGTGCTAGCATGTTGATCTCAGCTATATGTATCTGGGTAAACTGTGGTTGTTACTTTGAAAGGAATTATGAGAGTCAAACACTGAAGACTTCTAGTAATAATAAACAAAACAGAGATGTCTTGTGTGCAGTCTAAAACACAGACAACATTTTGACAGAACTCGTGCATCAGCATATGAACAAACTGACACAGAACTATGGATCTCTGTCTCAATTTTGAATCTATTCATTAAATTAGAAAAATAAATTGTGGCTTGAAGACTCACTTTCTCAAGTCAAAATTCACCTCGTTCAGAAGATTGTTGTAATGGGAAAAAAATAGGGCATGTACGGATTGTACGCATAATAGAATGAATACGGTAGATACTTGGTTAGAATATTATATAAATGGTTTATATAAATTCAGTTTTCCGTGACACTTTCTGGTGTCATGTGATACCCATGTGTTGTGCTACATGTTCGGCAGAAGTCATATTCAAGTTAACTTGTTTTCAGTCAAGTTCTCGTGGGACCCACTGAACAAGCCCCATGACTGGCCCAGCCATATTCGTTTCGTCGATCCGAATAACGGAGTCAAGGGTAAGTGAATGTTTCCTCAGTAATGTAATGATCACTAAAAGTAATTAAATTCTCGACTGTATGAATAAATGTATATATATATATATATATATGTATATATATATATATATATATATATATATATATATATATATATATATATATATATATGTATATGTATATATACATATATAAATTTTTCCATACAGCTGAGAATTTAATTACTATATATATTTTATATAAATATATATATATATATATATATATATATATATATATATATATATATATTCATTGTCCAAATACATACAAGTAATTCAATCATTACAGTAATATTACTTAATCAACCCTTGTACTCACATGTAGGTTTGTACTCACTAATGTCTATACTGCTGGCATTGATTTATTTTTTTATGTTTTTGTTAATTAAATGACAGTATATAACTTACAAAAGTATATTAACTGGCAGTGGTGAATCATAATTGAGAAATATTTGATAAGCAGAAGCCGGTTTCACGATAGGTATTGTTGGTCGATATGCAAAATATTTTTTGTGATTTTTTTATCTTGGCTTATTGGCTTCAGGGAAGGATGGCCGCTACACCGGGAAACCAGGACGAAAGGATCTTGACCTGATGTTCGTCTTCCTGAGGGACAAGTACTTAGGGATGTCGACGCCCGAACATAAGGCTGAACCAGTGATGGTCAAGAGGCAGGAACAACTGGAGGTCAAGAAGGAAAAACAGGTAAACAGGTGTTGCCTATAGTTATCTAAATGCGGGGACAATACATGCATTCATGTCAGAAAAGGTATGGAGAATTGAGACATTTTATGTATATGATTCTGCCAGTTCATGATACAATAAATTATACAGAATTTAGTCAAATTATACAGATTTGTTTGTGAATTTGCCAGTCCGATGGGAGGCTGTTTGTCCCGTTGCCCGGAATAGGCTCCAGCTGGTAATTATTATTAGCAGAAAATTGACTAATTTACGACTTTGGGGGTAGAAATAGCAAAACTGTATCACTTGAAGCAAGTGTTAACAAACTGAATTTCCTCTTGCAGTTGTCACTTTGTCACAAAGAACTAGATAAAAAATTGCACATTTGCATCTGCATGTAAATTTTTTGATTTGGCAGAAAGGCATGCCTTGAAGTCGCATCTTTCAATGTCCAGTTTTCCTTGACAAATAATCCAAACCTGATATAATATTGAATGTGTTGGCAGTTTTACTTGTTTCACATACCCCAAACTTAAAAACCCATTTTCTCAAGACATCATTTTGAAAAAAGTTTCCTTAATTTCCAGCATTGAGTAAGAACTGTTGATTGTGTTTTGGCATTCTTTTAAAGCTTTAGCATGTGGAATCAAGATATGTGCATAACTCTACATCACAGCTTTGCAACCCTTTTTGGCAAGTCGTGAATGAGCATCATGAACATGTGATATACTGCAGTGAGCCAAGTACTCAGTCACCCAGGTCACTCAGTCACCCAGGTCACTCAGTCACCCAGGTCACTCAGTCACCCAGGTCACTCAGTCACCCAGGTCACTCAGTCACCCAGGTCACCCAGGTCACTCAGTCACCCAGGTCACTCAGTCACCCAAGTCACTCAGTCACCCAAGTCACTCAGTCACTCAAGTCACCCAAGTCACTCAAGTCACCTCAGTCACCCAAGTCACCCAGTCACCTCAGTCACCCAAGTCACTCAGTCACCCAAGTCACCCAAGTCACCCAAGTCACTCAGTCACCTCAGTCACTCAGTCACTCAGTCACCTCAGTCACTCAGTCACCACAGTCACTCAGTCACCCAGGCCTGTTTTGCACAGTTGCCAAAAATACCTTTCTATGTCCAGTCCCATGAATGTTTTTATTTTCTGTCTGCAGGAGGCGGTCGCTAGTGACTTTGGGAAGAGAATGCCTCGCGAGGAGTCTGCTCCCGCCCCAAAGCCGACAGTCGACATGAGGAAGATTATGGAACGGAGGGATGTCACCCTGGATAAGTTGAGACATCAGGTGAAGTCCTACCCCAAAGTACAGGGCCAGCTCGATCGCATCAAGACAGGTGAGACAACTTTCTTCCTGGATTACTTCTGTTATGATAAAGTATTTACTGTTTATACTATTGAAAAATGAGTAAAAACAATTGTGACTTATTAGATAATAGATATGCTTGCTAGGCAACATGACATGTAGTAAATTTGTCAGTTGACTGTTTTCCAGCGCTGCCGTATGTAGCAATATTATAAAACAGGGTTCGAAATTCGTCAGACTATATACTTGTCCAGCGGACAGGTCAAGCCAAAAGTTTACTTGTCCTTACAACAATTAATTTCTCCCATGAGCAGCTAACTTTTGAAACCTTTTCTGGGATTGTTCTGGCTATCCCGGCTGTAAATGGCTACGTTGTCCCAAGGACAAAATGTTGTGGCAATTTCATTTGTCTGGTGCAATTCCGGTTGATGGACAAGCGTAATATGAACCCTCTAAAATAGTAACCTCAACATGATTTATGAAAGCAGCGGCGACGTGTGGAACAGTTTGCCTGTTAACATCAGAAATAGTGATAGCTGCATCACATGTCAAAGGCAACTAAAGACATTTCTGTTCCGGCAGCAATACGTAGACAACAAATCGACTTATCAACCGTTTTAATAGCACTTGATATTTATTCTTACTAGTTCATTTATTTTAATGCCATGAATTTACATTTTATCCGTAATCTTACTATTTTTTATCCCCCTTACTTCTATATATGTATTTGTTTATTATTATTTGATAGTTTTTATGTAATATATTACTTAATTATTTATTGCACCTATAACTTTTAGGTTTACTATCCTTATATAGAATTGTATTTTTACTCTTTAATTCAATTTACGACTATTTGTTGTTTAGCTTTTAAATGATTTAACTAAGTATTGTAATGTTTTAATTTCTCTGTAGATTTATTATTATTATTGTACTGTAAAGCGCCATAGAGCACCGTGTGATTATGGCGCTATATAAATATTGTATTTTATTTATTATTTGTTTGTTTACCATTTGGGGTCTTGTTACAGAGCTGTGTGCCCAGTACAACCGGCTGTGTGGACGAGACCAGGACATGCACTCCTACATGAAGTTCATCACCAACTGTAGCCAGATAGAAGTGTTGACAGACAACATGGACACCTTGGGGCCAGCCTTTGTCGAGACGTACTTTGATGCACAATCCCAAAAGACCCTTGGTAAGAGACTTGTTAATGAGATCAAAGGAAATGAAGGGTTAGGGTTCTGATTTATAAAAACAAAAACATGATAAATCCCCTTTAACTGATATACACAAAAGGGGAGTTTTTTTAACTGCGATTAACACCGTCCATTTGTTTGATAATCAAAACACAGTATATCCATGTTCAGCCGGTTAGCAGTGCCTTATGCATGTGCAGCTATGTGGAATGATGGTGCATGCTGTGTGGTTATAGCGTGGTTTTAAAACAGAGTCATTTAATACCACATTTTGTGTAACAAACCTGCAACAAATATTTCATACTTACCCAGAATTGATTGATGATGTCATCGTGAAAATCAGACCAGTTCTCTGCACTAGTCCGCTGTATCTCTGATGCTGTTCTCCTCGTGTCTCTGTCGTTAGGGGTGATGTTGACCATGGTTGCTGTCATCTTATCTCTCACTGTGTTCTCTATCACTAGTCTCCCACTCCTATCTCTTGTTGTTGTTCTCCATTCTCCTCCCAGATCTCTCTTAACACAGTCCTCCGACCACATTCTCAGTCTTCCTCCTCCTTTTCCCCTCCACGTTCTGGGCGTCTCCTCTCTTAGCCAATTTTACATCTCCCATTCTGTCCACATGTCCGGCCCATTTCAGCCTACTGCTCACCAGTTTCTTATTAAAACTTCCTTTCACTCCAACCTCCACTGTTCCTTCACTGGTCTTCACAAATGAGTCAAATGTTGTTGGCCAGCTCACGTCACCTTGCGAAATACAGGGTCCATTCAGAGCCTTCAAAGTCTTGAAAAGCCTTGAATTCGATTGAACCAAATTCAAGGCTTTGAAATCCTTGAATTTTACAAAGTAGTCTTGAAAAGTCATGAATTTAATTGTGGTCAATAAAATATTGTTTTGACTCAATTATGTGATGAATAACAGCCAGAAAAAGACAAGGCTATGCATAAAAATAACTTGTGCACGTTGGGCAATCAGCATTTCATTGTGGTCGGCGCCATTGTTTTCTTAGTTGAGCAAAATGTTTAATGCTAACTAAATTTACTGCGCCTAAAAACACATATATGTCATTAAAACAGTCTTGAATTTATTTTTCAAATAGCCTTGAAAGGTCTTGAATAGCCTTGAATTTCAAATGTCCAGATGTGTATGGACCCTTGAAATATACGCAATGAATGAAGTGACAACTGTGTCGCTTGAAATGAATACCTGGTAAACTTAACGGTATTGTGAACATTTTCAGATGGACTGCGTGACTCAGAGCGTCCTGGCAGCGGTGGCTTCAGACAGGAGACAGTGAGCTATGTAAGATTACAGATTCAATAACATTTTTGTCCATTTAACTAAACCTTTCCTGAGAATCTATCCGTTTAAATGTGCCAATCCCCCTTGCTTCCTAGCACAACCATCCTGTTGTTGACGACTTTTGCACTACCCTTGATTACAAGACTGCTGAATGCACTTTTTTTTTTTGCACCTACGAGCTTAGATTTATAGAGGATAGTTACATCATAGAAGTAACTTATTTATTGTTATTTACCTAAGACACAATTGTAGTCAGTATTTAAAATATAAACAGCACACCAAATTTGATGGCACCAAGCAAGGCTGTGGCTTCAGATAACATTTCTAAAAAGATTTTAAATAAACAGCTAAATGTTGTCTGAATTAAAATCTTTTTATGGAATCTGTCGCTGAAAGAGATCTTAATTTGTCAACGTAATGATTTTGATAGGTTCTAAGAATAGCCGAAAGCCATGCAGTCATGCTTATAAAATCAAGAAACAGATTATAACTGTTAGTGACGTGCAATCAAATTGCCTCCGAAATACAGCCACTTTGCAATTAAGTTAATTTTGGTTCCAAGTTATTTTCATAAGAGAAAGTATAGGAAATTAGTCCAGGTGACCGAAATAGTGAAGTTCCACTGCCCTGCATGATAGAACAAAATAAACAGTTGACGACTTGTGCAGACACTCAGAATTTGACCTTGTCTTTGTAGCAAGCCATCCAAGTCCACGGTGTCGAGTCGAGTGATGACGCGACAACACCACACGGTGTGGCAACTCACAACCACAACCACTTCCACGTTGTGCCATGCCAACATCTACACACCACCAGTGGCTACACAGAGGCGCCCCCTAGTGGTGGAAAGGGAGAATTTGATGAGAAGAAATGTGTGCCAGACATGCTTGAGAAGTCAACGGCGTTTGAGAAAGAAGAGAAAACCGTTGGCTTTTGTTTCGGGCCTGAGTTGAATGTTCCGATTGATTGGAATGCCAAGTTAAAGAAAGAGGTTCCTTGGCTTGATCAGGTGGTTGCCGATGACGAGCTGAAGTTTTTGCCAACCGAAGAGGAGCTGTTCAACACAATGCAAATTGAGCTTCGGTGAGATCCTTTATTTGTTCCTCGTAACATCTCATTTCAAGACCATTTGTTTCTACGGTTTGTTTGTTTTGTTGTACTGTTTTATATTCCCTTAATTTGCATGTCTTTTAAAGGATAACTAATTGCTCAGCTTTGTTTTCTGTTGTCACTGTGTCTTCAGACTAAGTACTTCTAAAGGCAGGTATTGCTAAGTTAGTATAAAGACAAAAATCTATGATTGGTCTTGGAATAATGCTATGAATTTATATCATACAGTCCAGTAGTGCTGACTAACACTCTGCATGTTGTGTTGAATTATTCACATTGAATATTTTTCTGGGGGGTCTCATTAACCAGTGTTGACAGTAATCCCCAACTGTAAACAAAAGTACTCATAGCATACAATTTGTACTGAGGTCGTTATTGAATCCGACTTGTTAACTAAATGTCATCCATATATATATATTTACCTTGTCTTAACGACATTGCTGATGTCTAGATAATACTTTGATATTTAACAAATAATGTTATACTTACAGAAAACTTGGGCCCGAAGAGAAGGCAGAGGAAGGGAAGAAATTGGAGGAGATGAATCTGGAACGGAATATGTGTGAACAGTTTAAGCTGGAAGTTCCTCCCACCAACCTGGACCGGAAGAGCGAGAGTCACGATGATCAGATGGTATGCGAGTGTTCCATGTTTTACAAATTATCTCTTCAGCTTAGAGTGAAATATGATCAGAGCACTGGAACTGCTTTTGTAAAATTTAAACACGACATAGTACTCTGGTTACAGCTACTGTAAAGTAAGATGCAGATTATCAATTATGTTACATGTACAAACTACAAGTTTACACAATAATAGTTGTGTTGTTGAGTAATGTAGCTCTTAAGTAAATAATGCGGCATGTTTTCTAAAGACGAGTTATATCTGTACGTGGCTCTTGTATACAGTTGAAGGTTTTTAAATGATGAACAGTTTGAAATTATTTTCCAAACGATGCATGATTTCCAGTAAAACATTTGCGTTGCGTATCTAAAATTCTAAATACATGTGCACTTTCCCAGGACATGTTCTCGACTGTATACATTTTATGGCACTAACTAATGTTTTAAACTATTTTATTATTAGTATTGTGTATAAATTTTTAGAAACTTTACTTTACACCGTTTTTATTACTACTATACTGAATGGAAATTATATTATTATTATCTTGGTCTAAAAATGTTGCTTTATTGACATTAATAGTATTGTTTTAACATGATGTTTTATATGTAAAAGCGCCATAAGCGCCACCACGTGGCAGATACCGGCACTATGCAAATTGCCATTATTATTATTAAATGAAACGTTCAAAGCAGAAGAATTTAATTATTATTTGATGTACTTTTTAATTGTGAGCTCATTGGATATGTAGTGAAATCAAGATGGCTGACACAGGATGTTTATTGTTTTTCCGCTAGGAGGGAGTCGAAGATGGTGTCTCATACAATGAGAAGAACGACTTCGTAGACCTCCAGCCACCCACAGAACTGGCCCGTTATGCCAGTGTGGGTCTTGAGGCCAGCTTGGAGGCATCTCTCAACCACACCGGTGTTGGGGATCAAAGTCCGATTGCAATTCATGCTCCCTTTGCCCTTGAGGTGATGCAGGATTTGGCGGCCGGTGGCTACCCCCAGCAGGACTATGTGGGTGGAGAGATTCCCAGCTGCGTCGAGGAATTCAATGGTAAGATTGTGTGGCTTTGTCAGGCGGACGGATGGAAGGACGGACGGACGGACGGACGTTTCTTAAATTGAAACACTAGAAATAGAAAAGTTGAGAAGACTTGCTAAGACATGATCCTGTCACTGGTGTGAGAACCATTTTTGCCTAATAAATATTTTATATAATATTATAATAATACAGAAATTTGTATGTGTATTCAGTTCTATGTGTTTAACATTTATTTCACTTGCACGGGTGTTTAACTAACCACATTAATACTTTTGTGATGATTTAAGCTTGATTGTGTAAATGAAACTCCGAGGAGTCTCCCGACCCTGGTAATTTTTGCATAACTTGTACTATTTAAAATTACCATTCGACATAGATGTATTATATGAAATGTTATGACAGTTCGGGTAAAGAAATCTGTACAATTTATGCTGATTTCTTACAGAACATGACTCAGATGAAATGATGGAGGATGCGGTTCCGACTCAGATGTACCCAAGTCTCGATGAGTCTTTCTCACACCTCAGCGGCTTCAGCAGCTTAGATATCGACAAAGTAGGTTGATTTAAAGGACGGACGTCTTTAGATATCGACTAAGTAGGTTGATTTAGAGGACGGACGTCTTTAGATATCGATAAACTGGGTTGATTTAGAGGATGATGTCTTTAGATATCGACAAAGTAGGTTGATTTAAAGGAAGATGTCTTTAGATATCGATAAACTGGGTTGATTTAGAGGAAGGACGTCTTTAGATATCAACAAAGTGGGTTGATTTAAAGGAAGGACGTCTTTAGATATCAACAAAGTGGGTTGATTTAAAGGAAGGACGTCTTTAGATATCGACAAAGTGGGTTGATTTAAAGGAAGGACGTCTTTAGATATCGATAAAGTAGGTTGATTTAAAGGAAGGACGTCTTTAGATATCGATAAAGTAGGTTGATTTAAAAGAAGGATGTCTTTAGATATCGATAAGGTAGGTTGATTTAAAAGAAGGATGTCTTTAGATATCGACAAAGTAGGTTGATTTAAAGTAAGGACATCTTTAGATATCGACAAAGTGGGTTCACTTAATAGAAGGACATCTTTCAATATCAACGAAGTACATTCTTTTAAACAGGGTATCTTTCTGAATTAACAAAGTATGTTCATTTAAAGAAGGATGTCTTTTGATATCGACAAAGTATGTTCATTTCAAGAAATGTTATCTGTCTAATCAACTAAAGTCGGCTGGATGAAAATATTTTGTTTGCTGAATCAGTAAATTCCAAGAAATCTCTGTCTGCAGTAGCAATGTGGACGTTGCACACAGATTTTAGACAAAATCAACCTATACTGTAGTTTATTGAACTTTTGTTTACATGTTCATCGATTGTAGGGAACAAAACATGCTTGCCAAGATGTAATATAGACACCTCAATATCGCTATTTTTGACCAGATTCGATGAAATCCAGCCAAACGTTTCCCCTTAATAACTAGATTGTGAAGGCAGAAATTGAATGTTTGTTGACGTTTCAGGACTGGCACTGAAGGAAGTGAAGTTGTCAAGACGAGGCATCGGAAAAACCATTGGTGCTTGCTGCTGTCCTCCATGTTGATGGCAGTCTTGAATAACTCTAAACAAAATATAAAAAACAATTGCTTGCTGGGTGCTTACGTATACACATGCTTATTGTATGCTGCTTTGTTCATGTGTACAGATGCTGAATGTATTCCCGGTGCTGTTGTTATATAATCCAGAAATATTATCAAAGCTGATATGTATCTTATTCAGAAAAAAATGATTTGATGGATTAAGGTTCTTTATTGTACACTAACCGTGATTTATTATATATATATTTATAGGTATATATATACATATATATATATGTATATATATGGACGTGTTACAAAAACATGACATATATTGTTTTCGGAGTAACAGGGATGCTTATATATTCGGAAGTGTTATGGAGATATGATGTGTGTTTTATTTGGGGTAACTGATTTATTAGGAATTAAGGTTGTTTATTTTTGTTGACTACTGGGAGATGTTATAAAAACATGATTTAAATTTGGAGTAACTATGATTAAGTGTTGGTTATCGTATGATTACAAAAAGAAAACAATTGTTGTTATAAGGTGTTATTAAAAAACACTCAAGTTTTTTATTCTAGTCTTATTTGGTCATCCTAAAAAATGTAAACAAGATGCAAAGCATGCTCATATTTTTGATATTACTGTGAGATGGTCCAACTGTGAAACAATATGGCTTGAACACAGACTGAAATTTTATTTATTAAATACATGTATTGTGGTTTGTAAAACTTGTTAGATGTAAGCATTCAGCTTGTCATTTATCAGTTATCACAGACAGTTTAAAACTGAATTTATTAACAGCTCGTGTGTGTTAATGTTTTTTACACATCAATAGTGGAACAATGAAACAAACTGATGCTGTTAAAACATCATTATTATGTTTTCGTTTTATCATGTACGTTAAAGACTGACCAAAACTGGTTTTATATTTATTACTATATTTAATATTTTACACGCTACGTTGGAAGAAATGAATGATGCCATATTGTTGATGAACATAAATTTTACACTTCATGTCATAAGTTACTATGGAATGTTGTAAATTAAAGTATATATGTGTGTGTTAAAGAAATTGTGCAATGGTATAAGGTTAAAAAATAGCATGCACAGAGAAACTTGTTGGTTTTACTGGTGTAGATTGATGACTTAATTGATTCTGATGAATTTTATGGCATAGTTTACACTGCGAGATTTGATGTGTGACCCTGTACACAGCATTATGCATTGGATGATCTAATAAACTTGGGCACCTAAATGTTGATGTTGGTTGACTGACTGTTTCAAATCAGATTTACAATCCACGTACATTATTTATCTGAAATAAATGTATCGCACTATCCCAATTTGAATACATGCATTTGAATATATATATATATATATATATATATATATATATATATATATATATACAACTCTCCAATAACTATATGATTGTCATGGTCTTTGCAATTATGTGTATATATTATATGTATATGTATATAATTATGTTATATTGATTAAATCTATATAATATAAGCACATTATTTGTAGATGGGCCATCTTACCTCATTCCCCCTACCTAGTGACATTATAATTTCACGCAAATAAACCTCATGGCATTCTCTCACTCTCTGTACCGTATATATGTATATACATAAAAATGTCCATTGATAAATATATATATCAATGGAATTTTTTAGGTCATAAACTGTCTAAACTTGTCTACTAGTTTAGTTGGTTTTGGAAGTGCACGTATTGCAATGGAGTGGGTGCTTGAACTTAGACTGAAGGTGGCAGTAGAAACAGGAACGCGGCAGTCCGACTAGTCTAAGGCCTGGCACGATACATTTAAAGATCTCTTAGAAATGGAAATCAATTGGAATTATGCAAATATACTTGTGAATATAATCGTTTATAAGAAGATAGTATGAGGGGGCATAAGGCAGCGTTAGTCAAGCCATACTGTAGGTTAGATAAAAGAAAATTCTCCTTCTCTCAGAGAACAATAAATAATTGGAATAAATTAAGTCATGATTGTGTAAATGCTGTCAGTGTAAATATGTTTAAAAATAAAATTGACACTTATCGGGCAAGGGCGGGCAATAGCTAGCTTGAACACTTAAATTGTTTAGAAATTATTTTAATCCTGATTAAATTATTTATTCATATATTTAATTAATTTATTATTATTATTTTAGTTATTATTGTAGGACATTTTATGTATTTATTTATTTTACTTATATATTTTAGAGACAACGCATAATTTTAATTTTACTTTAGTCTTATGTACTTTTAGAGACAACGTATTTTAATTAGTAGCATTTGAGTGGCATTTTATAATTTTGTATATTTATAATTTTAAGTATAATACTAATTTATGTACACTTATAATTTAGTGAACATTCGATAAGCCATAGGCTTCCTTGTTCACATGCCGTCTGGAGCTTGGCTCTGGGTGGCAACTTGTTAAACCTTGTTAAACCTTGAAATGAACAGTAGGAACCAAGTCTATAAAGCCATTTTCTTATAACGGTTAGTTTGAAAGAGTCTCCCAGGTGGCAGCACTGGAGAGTTGTACGCGCGTCAGTCAGACCACGGAAGAGATGCCAGAGTCGTCTGCTTGGACTTGGTGGTTTGGTTTTTCAATATGTAGGCCTAATACTGGTCGAGGTCGAAAGTATTGGTAACTGTTATGGGAATGAATCATCACATGCCAATCTAAAACTGTTGTGTTTGCGGGTGTAACTAATATAAGGGTTTGTCATAATCATAAAGTGAAAAACAAATACACACACATGATAAAATATTATACTCGGACAGTCTCTGAGGCTGAGCGTCTGAATGTCTCTCTTGTCTTGACACTGCCTCCGCTATTTTATTATAAATAATTTCAGTACCTATAGCTAAGTATAACTTAAGCAACATAATTTATTATGGTTATGTTATTATTAAAAAACTGAAGGTAGAATGCATGAAATTACAAAGGGGTTTGGATTAAGTACTTACTACGTATAATGTGTTTTGTCCGTATGGTATTTAACTCCAGCCTGGAATGATATTGATCCCCAGTCCAAAGTCTCATTTTGCATTCTTTTTTAGATTTCCTTCTGTTGAATTGTCTGTTAGACTCCATCGACAAGGAGTGTTGGTCAATAGGTGAATTGGTTAGTGCCGTAGAACTCTGCCAAATCTCATGCTCTGTCACACAAACATGTGAATCTCATACATGTATATATTTGCCATTAAAAAAAAACATTGATAAAACAGGCTTGTAGGTATATTTATTCGTATGTGTATGCATATAGCAAAGGATGTCAGTAGAATCCATGACATTATTTGTGTCATAGTGGAGTGGAGTGGAGTGGAGTGGAGTGGAGTGGAGTGGAGTGGGGTGGGGTGGGGTGGGGTGGGGTGGGGTGGAGTGGAGTGGAGTGGAGTGGAGTGGAGTGGAGTGGAGTGGAGTGGAGTGGAGTGGAGTGGAGTGGAGTGGAGTGGAGTGGAGTGGAGTGGAATTTATTTGTTTCAATCATAAATACATGCATAATTAAATGACAGTTTGTAAAAAATATCATAGTCTTGAATGAACCTTGAACGTGATGATTCAGGAAGGCCGGCACAAAGAACTGGAAGATCGCTACCATGTCAGTCTCCCTATAACTGTACATGATGCAGATACATATACATATATTTTACATATAGAAAATTATGAGATACAGTTTGTGCCAATAGATATAACAGTGCACTAGTACTAACAAGTCTAAATATGTGAATAAGAGTTAATCAAAAACGTCAATATAGTTGTCAAAATATAATGCTAATAACAGAAAGTAAATAAGGTCAAATAAAATAATAGTAAATGTACAATTAACTTTAGATATGACATATATGCATTTGTAATCATGATCAACTATGTTAATTACATATTACTTACTGCAATATAATAGTATAATATACTAGATATATCTGTTGGTACTGTATACAGTACCAAGATATATTTAGAGATATATCCTGGTTGCAGATATAACAGTTTCTAATATTACATTCTGTGTCATATTTTCTTATGATATTTGATTTTTTACTAATTCACAAAGCATTGATATGAGTGAGCGTAGATTTGTTCCGTGGATACTTTTGGAAAAAAGTTTTCTTGAAGTAAAGTTCTGTTGTACAATGTGTCTGATACAAAGATGCCAGTGTACTGTATTCGTTTGTTTAATTTGGATGTTTCAGTGATAGTATTGAGGGAAATTATTTATGGTACCAGTGAAGTGTTGGGATGCTTTTCTTTGTCTTTCTGGTCTATTTGATGTAGTTTTCATTAATAATGTGGATGTCTTTAAAGTATTCTGGAACAGTGCCATTTTTAGTGACATGAGTTAGTGACTTATAATTCAAAGTTCTGCCATCTAGCCACTTCTCCTATCGTCACCCTCAACTTCTCTGGGAAGCATCCAGCCATGCTTCAGTTACTGTGCAAAGGCTGCTCATACAAATATCCACCACTGTCTATAGCCATGTACTCATTTATACAATTGAGTGAACTGGAGCCATGCAGTTGAATGAAAAAACATGCACATGGTTTTAACACCGCAGCACAGGATTCGAACCTGGGTTCTTTTTGTCAAGTCTGAAGCTCTACCCCTGATCCACTGTAACCTACCAGTGCAGCTTACCAGTAGAATGATAGGTACATAGGACAGATTGAGCAGACAAGGCTTATCAGATGCTAGCTGCGTGCTGTGCATTCTGTGTAAACTAACTTATCACATGTCACATTAGGATCCCCCTGCCAATTGGTGAATCTGTTTGTCTTGCATTTTACTGTTGAGGATTCTGATCCGACTGGTTAAAGCTCCCGGCTAGCCATTTTAGTAAAGCCTATATTGATTGGCTGCTGAGCCACTGCAAACATTATCAACATTTGAAGAGGCTTAACAGGGATAGGCGGACCCGGAAATTTACATAAACCTAAAATAAATCAGTGAAATTCAGTTGCAAAACAATCATTACACAATAAGCTCTTAGCTTACACGTGCTAAAATGACAAACATTTGTGTAACTTGTGGATGATGCTTGGTTTGCGGATGCGGCTAATGAGAATCAAACATCAGAATAGGTTGGAGCACGTCTATTGATGGATGACAAGTTTTGTTGGTCAAAAGGGCTGTATAAGTGTAACTACAAACTCACAGTCATTGATCTCTGTTTCACCGTTCAAGGCATCCAACCAATGCATCATGATTGGTGATGTGACGATAGTATACAGCAGAAGCTGTGACTATTGACAACAACAACAATAATACTTTAATGATAATACTTTAGTGGTCCTTGGAGGAAAAATCGTTTTGAGTGTCAGTCTGCCAAAATGTAAAATAAACGTACAATATTGTCTAAAATAAAAAATATATAAAAAGATTGTCGAATACTCCCTTGCCTAGTACACGCACTGGAGGTGCAACATAATTTATATTTAGTAATTTTAAATATGTCAAAGAAATACTATACAATTATAATAAAAAAGTGTTAAAATTTTAAATAAATTAAATAAATAAATAAATTATTAAATTGATTAGTTAAATATATATAAAATAAATAAATTATTCTAAATGATGAGGGGATAAAACATTACACAGCCATAACACATGCATGCACAAAACAGCTTATCATATTTCTCACTAACTTAACACTGACCACTAACAGAGAGAGAGAGTTTAGCAGAGTTGGCCGTAACTAGATGAATAAATAAAATATATTGAATAAATTGTAATAACAACTTGGATATGATTGAATTGTATGATTTCAATTTTATAAATTACTCAGGGTAGTTAAAATGCCATAGACTGAAACATTTTCTTTGACACTGGACCATTACATAATTTGGCCGGTGTCCAAAACTTAAATAATTTTATATAAAATTTATTTTATATTTAATAGGGAGTAAACATGTTCTGAGCACTGCATAAATTGGTTCAGAAATTGGTTCAGAAATAACTGACATAAAAGTTAAATAATTTTAATGGGTTTTTGACATTTTCTGTTTGGAAAATGGAATGAAAATACAAGATTTCACAGCCGAGAAATTATCCACGGTTTCTCACGCCTTCTGTCCATCATCCTGTATGGTGACCTCCTGTATTAATGCATGAAGCGTTCATCTGCCTCATCCATTCACACCTGGGAACCTCAGATGTTGTGAGACGGTGTCTTCTGTGGCCTACGAGGTGAGAGACGAGGATAGGTGGAAGAGATGAGATGGGAGAGGCTGTGTCAGAACGCGCCATTCAGACATGTGTTTGGTTTCTGAGGAGGAAGTGTGTGTCGACTACAGCTGTTCTCGCGCGAAAAACCTTCCCGGCAACACGCAAGGAATGCGCACTAAGACCCTTAGATTCAGACAGATCTAACAGGAAGTTCTCTCAACGTCATAGCTTTCTGATCGGAGATTTTCTTCATCTTTTTTCATGCCTGATGAGGCATGTTAGACTTCACAGATTTGTTTGACACATGTTATATTCAATGCGCAGTGTTTCTCACAATGGCTGCCCGTATACAGGCCATTTCGCTGTCGTCCTGGTTACCTGTTGAATCCCAATTAAAATGGCATTATAGGCACTATCACATATCATGTATTGTCCATTTTCTATGCAACCTCCTTCATATTTGTCTTGTCTCCTGTGGTTTTTATCTCCTGTGTTTATCAGTTATCCGTACAGTTCATGTGTTCTGTGTTCAGTTTCTTTCACTGGCATGACATTATGCCAAAGGGACGAGGAGAAGCTCTGCCTCGTTGATCACTCAACATGTCTGTATTGGACATGGTGTTAGAAGACAAGGAGGTGGGTGTAGTTGGATCTAAATAAATATAATTGAAATGAATCATCTGTGGTTGGTCCTTTCTTCTTCTTCCCTGTGAGTCCACTTCACTCGCTCACTTCCTCTACTCTTCTCTTCTTGCCAGTTCTTTTCATCTCCCTCTACTCCTCCCTCTCCTGCCTCTCCCACTCCCCAATCTCCCTCTCCTGCCTCTGCCTCTACTCCCTCTCCATCTCCCTCTCTCCCTCTACTCCCACTTCCCATCTCCCTATCCTCCCTCCCCTCATCTCTGTCCTCTCTCTCCCTCCCCCCATCTCCCTCTTATCCCTCTCCCTCTACTCCCTCTCCCTCTGTTCCATCTCCCCCTCTCCCCCTCCACCTCTCTCCCTCTCCCTCTATTCCATCTCCCGCTCTCCCCCTCCACCTCTCTCCGTCTCCCTCACTCTCTTTCTAATCACCTTTACAGAGAACCGTTCATTCACAGTATGGTGTGCAGCTGGGTTCATAGATATCATGTCACTTTTTGCATTCCACGTCTTTATCAGATTGACGGGATGTTCCCAGTGGGGTGTCTACTCAGTAACTAACAAGCTGGAGCACATGGAACAGTTGACAGGAGGCACCATGCCACAGAAACTATGTAGCTGAAACTTTAACAAAATACTACTATGTTATTAAATAGGCATGCAAATACTACTTTCTATTATTAGGTCAGTATTGAAACTTATGTCAATGGGTTGGGGGGTGGGGGGCGGGGGGCAGGTGAGCATGCAAGCGAGTGAGTGAACACAAGCAAGTGATCATAATAATAAAAAAGTATGTGTGCAAGTAAATAAATGTATGTTAATTTCCAATAAATATCAAAACATGCAATGTTCATTCAAGTACCGATGACTACATTACGAAACTATACAATGTGAAATTTTTTTGAAAAATGCACAAGAGGAAGAATGATGCTTATTTAATTATAAGATTTAATAATTAACAGAATTTTTGTAGGTCTCCAGCAAATGTTTTAGGTATATTTTCAGAAATGGCAAATTCAATCATTGCCTGGAATGTGTCGTTATGGTCTAAATTTAAAAGTTGTGGAATGACTGTTTTTTTAACAATGGAATCACGGTTCATATCCATAGCTGTGAAGGGTGAGGACAGAGGAATGTGGGAGCATCTCCAGGTCAAGTTAATCAGTTATCTATTGCAACAGATACAGGCTCCAGTCAGCATTTACTGGGACCAAAAACATGCTCTATTGGTGCCCAGCTGCACCTTATCTCCAGCTCATCTCACCAGGTGGTTTAATGCTGAATTCTCAATTATTTTTTCACTCACCTCATCCACATTATTTTGGGGAAAGCAGACAATGTTCGAGAGAGAGAGACAGAGACAGAGACAGGTGGAGAGAGACAGAGAGAGATGGAGAGAGACGGAGAGAGAGAGAGATGGAGACAGAGAATAGAGACAGGGGAAGCTGACAATATTCACTATAACATGGGGTCTAGGTCCGTTATAGCTACTTCCCGTTATAGCTACTTCCCGTTATAGCTACAGTTTTTTCCCGTTATAGCTACTCGTTAAGTTTGACAGGCAAACTAGTCCCGTTATAGCTACTTATTTAATTACACAATTCAGGAGGGGACAGCAAGAGGGAGCATTAACTGTTTCAGATTACTGTAAGATTTCTACATGAAATGTATTAATGAAGGACACATTTTAAAAGTCATAAGTATGGTATATAGATGTAACTGTCAGTTATTTGAAATGGAAAATATACTATAAAACACTTGTGCAAAACATTTTTTCAAAAGACAACTACAATTGTACTCAGTGCAGAATTGCATGTATCAAAAAGTAATGAATGTCATCAATTATTCTTGTTATATGGTGGTGGGATGGGAATAAAAAGTAGCTATAACGGGAAGTAGCTATAACGGGAAGTAGCTATAACGGGAAGACACCCAACAGGGCAGTTCATTTGTCCATTTTTGTGTCATCTTTGTTTCACTGAAGTCCATTTGCCTTTTCTCTGCTCACTTACAGCTTGAACAATTGATGTCTGATCTATAGGTACAGGGTTCAGGATTCGTCAATTTTGTTACTTGTCCTGAGGACAAGTAGAAATACATTTTGCTTGTCTGTGCAACAGTTCACATAACCCACAACTACATTTCACAACTTACCTGTTCGTACATAATTAATATTTACAGTTGAATAGTGTGGTGCTGATAGCCCTGTCAAAGGGTGCTACACTTTGTGGGTTTAGCTAAGAAGAACAGAGAGCTGCCCTACACCATAACTAAGTTGTACCACAGACAACGAGTAATAATAGTTTCACTTGTCTAGTGGAAAAGCCAGTTGTCATGGAAAAGTGAATTTCGAATGCTGAAATATATTTTAAAAACATCAATATACACATTCTTAATGAACAAATTGAATTGACAGTCACCCCCAGGTGGCGCCATTGTGGAGTATGTCAAAATTACTCTCAGCTGCTCGCAATGTCACGATTGGCAAAAGCAGAAATATAATAATCATAGGATTTAATTTCTTTTGAAGTTAATTATTTCATTAGTTCAAGTTAATTAATTGAATTTTAAAATACATTACTTGTGACAATGGTTGCCCAAATTTTGTTGCTCTGTATGTGGTGGTAAATTAGTTCGCACATCACTACCTGAAATGTATGCACGCTACATTTGATGGGTGTGCATAGACCTATCCAACACTCTATTGAAACCACTACGATGGTTTTAAAGATGTAATGTCCATTCCCCATTAATATATATTTATGTGTTCATAATATTAAAATAAAACATTAGTGGTATTTTGTATGCAAAACTGTGTTTATATGATTAATAATAAATCTGAAACAGTTTTGGCAGTTTCAAATTTGCATCCATGAATTCTTCAATTCATAAACAAAATGTTCTGTTTATAAACAGCTGTTGTTGGTGGTTTATGCTTTGAATTTGGCATATTTTGTTTGTTGCGCCTCTGAGCTTGAACCTTTTAAAGATATAGGCGCTGAAGAAGTTTTACAATTATTATTACTATATTTTCACACTCGCAGATATATTTATATATTATACAATATATATATAATTATATATATATATACATGCAGGTGTATATATAATTATATATATATATATATATATGTATATATTTCAGATAACTTCCAGCTAATAATTACTGGAACAAAATGTTCCCGTTAATTTCCATTTAAAATCAAGATAGTGAACCTAATAAATTACGAGCACCCTGGGCTGGGCCTCTAGCCATTCCTGCCTGCAGCCTCTGGTCACGGAGGTAGTGAGGGACAACGTAAGCTAATGCATTCATTGCTCTCTGTATTCCCAGGAGGAAGCAAGGTTCTGTCTGAGTTCACCCCGCTGAGCATTTCCCCAGCCACAGATGGTCCTTCCATTGCCTCGCACGAGGGCTGGGGCCTGGACAGGAGGGAAGGGGAGGGAACAAACTCCAGCAGAACGTCTCCCTCGGGAGGTGTGTGTGTGAGAGGGACTGGTGTAGTGGAGAACTGGTCAGTGTGACACACATTAGATGCAATTTCCTGCTGTTGACAGGTGGAATGGTGACTGGATTCAAGGGTGCATGGAGAGCAATAAAGGTAAGTTAATCTGAGTTATTTTTATAATTGATTTATTAAATGAGTGCTTACATTTATTAATTGGATAATATTACAGAAAAGTGTTGTGCAGACAAATATTGTAATTAATTTACACATTTTTCCTGGAGATAAACATTAATTATTTTATTTAACACGTTATTTATACATGATACAAGAAGCTTTATTTAACGTCGGTTTACATGTGAATTTGATAACATTAGCTCATCTGAGCTGTTTTCCGACAAACATATTTTTCGTGCTGGGTGTTATTGGGTATTTGTGTTCAGTAATTTGTTTTTATTTTCTCATTTTGCTGTTTATAAAACAACAAGTATAAACCAACCATAGGCATCTTCCAAAATTGAAATGTTTCACTCCCTGGTAATCATAATAAATCATGTCATCAGTATTAATTATGTGTATACATGTAAATAATACAGGAATTAGGGAATTTGTTTTAGCTAGATTTGTTTTATGGCTGAACTTGTTAGTGGTGTGTGTGTTACACTTTATTATTGTGGTACTGTGGAAAGTCATACATAGAAACCAAAATTCTGTAACCTAGGTATAACATATTAACATTACAGGAGCATTATATATTTGCTGGGATGCACATCCCTATGCCTCTGCTGTTTTACGACCAATCTAGTTACCTGAGTTGATGTAATTCCTCCTCTAGGCCTTGTTGTAATTGGCTACTGGAAATGGGAGACTCGTAATTGAATTAACCTTGTAATGACACAGGGGCAGCCTGCAGGGTGATTCCCACACTGGGGTCTTGTTCCTGCTGTGACTGATAGGGGGCACTGACGATTCACAAACCCTGCAGCCATCCACTAGCACTACAGGCACTGGGGAGATCGTTAAAACATGGTTTATTAAGTGTCCAATCATTGAGCACTATACCAAATGCAGCAGTTGTCAGTGTTAGTGTAATAACCACATATTCCGAAACATAAAAGTAATAAATATAATTGGTGTCTAAAACATACAATACATAAATAAAAACTATATATATATATATTGTTAGCAAATAATAAACAATTTTATTTCAGAATTACTGTTATATACTATATATATATATATATATATATATATATATATATATATATATATATATATATATATAAAGTATATAGCATAATTCTGAGATAAAGTTTTATTTATTATTTGCTAAAAAATTAAGCATTCACATTGACAACATTTGCACTATTCACAGATGACTTATACAACAGCATCTTAATTCCCATGAGAAACCAAATTTAAAATATCACTATCCGATATGGACGATACAATATTCTTTTTTCCACGCATATCTCTCATGGCTGCTTAGTATATTGGAAAACAGAAAACAGGACCTACGTGTTGATCAGACAAGTTTGAGACCTAACAAGCCTCCCTGGCATTCCCATCACCATTTGATCATCACCCCCAGTACAAGGGCTGATTATTCACTTGGCTTCTTCCTTTTATCCTGTGGGGTACTTCTGAGTGAGTGACTCTCATCAGCCTGTCAGCCTGCATTAGTCTTACATACCTGGTGTGACTGATGGAGCAAGGAGGCCAGAGGCTGACTGTGGCTCCTAACTGCCTGCTGCAGTCACACCACATTTGCATTTTCCATAGGTGACCATTATAACGTTTCCTTCATTTCCTACTAATCTTGATCAGCTCTCTTATTGACAATTTCACAGCATATTTACTATCCATAGAAAAAGGTTCAGTGAAAAATTTGTGAACTTTTAATACCTCAGGCTGCCACAAACTTCTTTCAAACCTTACACCACTCTATTTTCTGCATTTTTCACTGAACCCACGGATTGTCCCCGATTATATCACCAAGCAAAATGACAACTGTATTAATACGCATATGTGCACCGACTGACAGCTGTCATAATTTGACAGTTCTGATGCCACGCTGCACAAAAACATCATTTCTACTCACTCCACACAACATACGTGCTCACAGAAATTCAGACAACCTGCATAATGGTTTCTATAGGGTACTCTGGTCGGGTAATGGCGGATGAACACCTTATTGTGCTCTTACATATGCTGCTGGAGCTGTGCCCATGTGTGGGGGTCAACCCTAGGGTCATATTAGGCTGGGTCTGGACAATTGTTGAAAGAAGAAATTCGACAATCAAGTGTGTTATTAACAAGCAATTTTCCATCATTTGGCAGTTGATGTAACAGTAAAATGAAGTGTTTGGCTAATGCTGCAGCTGCAGTTCATTAATTGAAGCCCACAGAGAGTGGGGTGTGTTGATATTCAGTCATCTAATGTGAGGGTGTTGTAGTTTCACAACAGTTTGAGTTAATCATAGTGTATCATGTATCACTATATCTATACACTTTGTAAAGAACAGGATGTGACCTTTAAGTAATAAGTATCATCACTTTAATAAAAGGAGAATGTATATGTTACAGAAATGCTGTATACAGTAGCCCATTAATGGATATTTAGGGAATTTGTGGTTACCGCTCTACTTAATAGGATCTCAAAAAAAAGGAAGGAAACGTGGATTGCATGCATGCAGAGGTGCAATTGCTGCACAGCTGTGCATGCGTGGTGTGTGTGAGAAATATCTTACAAGCTATTTATAAGGGCATGAATAATATGCCATACCTCAACCACTCCAAACATCTCACTGTCTATGCCATATAGATATATAGTATCACGTCTTTGAACCTTTACTGGGATAATGGGAAAACCACCCTGTGTATTCCAGGCAGAATTGTGATGATGGGGTACTTACCCTGACAATAAATGCTGATTACCCCACATGTAACAGCACAGCTTGGGGACACTGTAACCACAGCCACTTTGTTGACAGCCGCTGATAAGAAATCTGTAAATGATTACACTTCATTAACAAGCCGCTTTAATCTACATAGTCTGGCCTATTACCCTGGAGGAGATTGAGCAACTTTAGAGAATTGGGGGTGTACCCTGAGGGTAATTCACATGCCGATTTGCTGCATTTGAGGCACATTGTTGACATGTTTTGTTTTCTTGGACTTTGATTTCATTTTCGCTTTGATGAATAAATGTTTGAAGTGTTAGTTGGGTACATCTATTGGCATTCTTAAGGACCTTCTTAAGGCAGCCCAACCCAGCAGCCATGATAAGCTGCCATGCAGTGGCTAGTTTGTCGTCTGTGATAGGACACTTGCTTGTCTTCCTTTGTGTGTGGTTCAGATATGAAGGTAATCACAGAAGGGCTTCTTGGCTGACAGTATATTTTATATCTAGTCACTAGTGGCGTTCTGTTAATGTCTTGCTTTTTGCATTTGTTTATGAAAAATAATTAAATGTTTACATTTGTTGTTTGCTTCGTTAAGTTAAACACCAATCAATGTGATGATAAAAATATTAATGTATCTGTGAACATTCACGAGTGTCCAAACTATTGCATTATTATTTGTAATGCAAGTTATGTTAATTATATAATAACAATAATTTTAATTAATTTAATATCTAACTCCATGCATTTCCAACTTGGAAATGTCTTTATACATTCACATGGTGCAACTGCTAATTACAAATTTACTTTATATGAAACAAATACCAAAATATTGTTGCAAACTGCTTAACATCGATTAATAATTACTTCTCAAGTACATTACCAATATTAAACATTTTAGATAACATTATGTATTATGTTGTGATTTTACTACAAGTTGGGATACATTATGAAGCGATCATATGTAATCAAAAATATGATGTGCTGTACAGTATTTTATATGTTTGCAAGTTATATCTGGAAACAACCTTTGATGTTTGAGGAAAACATGAAGAATTGAAACTACAGTCACAAAGAAGTTTTGTTTCATGGAATAAGAAACAGATATCTTTTCAAAATTTAAGATTAACTACCAGGGCACATTTACCAGTGTTTAATGGACATTAGTGTCATATTAATGTACTATGGTTTAACAACATGCTTACATCCTTTGTGCTGGTTCCAATCAGAGGGGGTCAGGAAAGAGGGCGGCAGTGTCTATGAGGGGTGATTTAATGTAGCATCTGATGTGCTTCTTAAAATGATGTTTTACCAGTGCCAGTATGTATCACCCTGAAGTATTCCCGGAAGTGGGAAGACATTAATAACTAACCCTGCTGTGTCGGAGACTACACACCGCCTACTGTTACCCTGATGGGGGCTTGGATCACCCTCTTCATGAAGATCTCAGCTGTTGTGAGTTAGGGATCAAAGTAGGGTGAACTACCTCATGCCCTCGTTCTAATCTTTTATATTTTGGGAATGTTATTTAAGGAACTTCATGTAGGTGAAGACAGGGTAATTTGTCTGTAAGGAAATACCTACGGAGTATCCTGTGCTTATGTAGAAGATGGGGGTGTTACTCTGTTTGGGATGTGACGTGTAGTTATATATCCAGAGTTTAAAGCAATAAACAATTACCTTTTACAAGAATTTAAGAATAACCAGGATGTGGAAATTATGCAATAGTAAATATTACGTCAAAAATAAGGATTTTATACAAAGAAAATATAGCACTTCTGTGTGGAACTCTATATCAAAATTGGAATACTGTAAGTGTGTGGAACTCGATCAGAACAAGAATACTATTTACTCTTAAAATAGGAATACCATATATATTTCGGTATGAAAACGTAAAAATGATATATTTCGATAATACGATTTATTAAGTCAAAAGTTATGGATTTTAACCAAACATTTGCAGATATGGGATTTATTAAGTCAAAAGTTATGGATTTTAACCAAACATTTGCAGATATGGGCGCGGGTACTTCCAGTGCCTGTCTACCTCACACAGTCACAGTCACACACACAGACGTGGAAGTGTTACATGTGTGTTTTCCATTAGGTGCTGCAGGTATTTGCCCAGTGCCAGCACCAGGACACTTGACTGACAGCTGTACAGCTCTAAGTGTTTGTTGCCAGGGGCCTGTTTACCTGATTTGTAACCCTACCTGCTGGAGGTCTTTGTAGGGTGTCATTAAGGGTGCCTCACTCGGCCTCCATTATTAAATAGATAAAGAGCTCTCTGCCCAGTCCAGGTATTTTCATAAGGAATTAGGTGGTATCATATTTTCCTAGCTATTTCAACTAGGGGCTGTTTCACTGACATGGGCTAGCAAGCCTGAATTTGCTGTTTAAAAGATATGTTGCTCTTTATCAAACTGGCAATACCAGAATGTGCCACTGGATCACTTTCATTGGTGTGTCTTAGGATTTTAATTCACTTTTTTGTTTTTAAGAAGGATACGTATAAGCAAGTATCTGTAAATTATTATTAACAAATATTTTATTAAACAAAGTTTTCAAACAAAATCAATATTAATTGTTTTTCAAACTTTGATAATTTATATTTGGATAATAAATTTACATATCTGGCATATACTAAGGTATTTTCACAAGGAAGTACCGGGTAGTACTACAGATGTGCTGAAAAAATTATTTAAATCATACCAGAATATATTTATTTGCATTTATGCAACTCAAGTATAGCATATGATTTAGTCATAACACAATTTCTCAATTTAATTTAATATATATTAGCAGGTATTTATTTCAATTAATCTGGCGTTGAGAGGGTTAAGAAGTATATCTGTCATACAATTCATGATCTCGTGTACAAGAAATTAAATATACCTGGGGTAGTACATTTTAGATGTGAATTTCTCAAATGTAAAAGGTTGTCAAAGATGAGATGTGAAATGCAAAATGCAAAAAAAAAAACGAACTCATATCTCGATGACACAGTAGCATTTTTTGCATTTAGAAAACACTTCTTAAATTTAACAGTGTGTTCTATTTGATAATTAATTTTCTGTGTGAGCTAATTATCTTAGTGAAGCCACCCCGCAGCTTATGCATGCCTCTGAGAAGCACAAAGAAAGTACAGCTTATTTCTGAGTTTAAAGTGCCTCATGGAATGAATTTTTTTTCTGAGTAAAATAGTTTTTCATATAGGGTGATATATTTTTGCACTTAGATTATACCTTTTTTAACGTAAAATTTACTTTTTGCTGAGATGATAGTGAGCACATTTAGATGATACCTTTAGTTCTGACAACACTCTGCATTTAGAACTACTTTTTGCACTTACGGTAATAGCTATGCACTTAAAAAGAGCTGTTTATGCTCTAATTGTGTACATTACATGGGAAGGGATTCTTCACTGATGAAGGGATTGGTACTTTAAATTTAGAAGGTATTTTTATACTGAGCATATTCACCATGACAATCTTGATAATAAAAACAAAAAGATAGGAAATAGTATACAGAGGTATCAGCAACGAATACAGTAAAATCCCAGTAATTTGGACTTTTAACCAGTAATGATTTTGAATACAGGCCTTAGGAGCAACTCTGGCAAGGAGGGTTTTTGAGAGATTGGTTTTGACCTAGAAGACATCAGACTTGAAAGGTTTTAATAGGTTTTTTTTCTGAGGGGTTTTGACCAGAAATGCTTTTGACCAGGTTTTTATCAAGGTTTTTGACTGAGGGTTTTTGACTGGAAGGGTTTACAACCCAAGTGCATATGACCAGAAGGGCTTTTGATATAGTCACCTAAATAAAATGCTGTGAGTGACAGGGACAGAGAGATTGGCCCTGAAATCCCTACAGGAGGAATGTGGGACCCAGAAATGCCATACCCTAATAGTGATTATGAGTGGCAGTGCGCGGGGCAGGTGCAGTAGACAGAGGTGGGGCCACAGGTCATAAAGTCCCTGTCACGCTACTTGGAGCTGTCATATAATGTACAAGCCCTGTCCACCGTGCTAGTCCCAGCCTCCCATGTGCATCCAAGTGGTGCAGCCACGTGTTGTAAAAGTGTCACAAACCGTGCACTCAAAATTGTATCATCTCAGAATGCCAGTGCAATTTCACACTTTGCTTGCCACGGAGTGAGCGATTCCCCCGGGAAAGTTGGTGTTCGGTTATGTCAGGCACCCACGTTCACTGGGGTAATGAGAAACAGGTGGGGTAAATTGTATGATTTGCTTTGGTTTTTTTCTTGTTTTACTGTAAACTGTGGGTAATGGTTTTATTGTGAAAGCAAGGGTGTGTAAGTATTTGTGCAAAACATGTGATGTGGTATTTGTTTTAGGGGCACATTTATGTTTTACCAGTAATTTTTGCGCACATGTGCACAGATTTTTTATAACCAAGGGAGGCATCCATAAAGGAACCATTACACAAACTAGCAAGACACGAACCAACTATTGAAAAGGTTAATTGAGTGACTAGGCTCTGCAATTGAGAAAAGAGCCTAAAATCCTGTACTTTGGAATGTGACTGATTCTCCAATAATTTCCAATGAAATCAGGCCTCGATTTTTATCCTAAGTTTTGTTGGTGTAATTCTGAATCCAAATCCAAAATATCCAACACTTGAAACAAAACTAGCACATCTACAAAATGTCATCCTCAGACATATAAAACTGGCAGAGACATGTTTAGTTTAATAGACATACATGCAAGCAAACAAACAAACAAGCAAATAAACAAACAGAGATCAGCACTTTGTTTTATACAATAGGTGTAGACTGACAGTTGTAAACAGTGGATATAAAGGATGTAACGCAGCCAGCCAGCCAGCCAGCCAGCCAGCCAGCCAGCCAGCCAGCCAGCCAGCCAGCCAGCCAGCCAGCCAGCCAGCCAGCCAGCCAGCCAGCCAGCCAGCCAGCCAGCCAGCCAGATTGGATGGATGGATGGATGGACGGGCGGGCGGGCGGGCGGGCGGGCGGGCGGGCGGGCGGGCGGGCGGGCGGGCGGGCGGGCGGGCGGACGGACGGACGGACGGACGGACGGACGGACGGACGGACGGACGGACGGACGGACGGACGGACGGACGGACGGACGGACGGACGGACGGACGGACGGACGGACGGACGGACGGACGGACGGACGGACGGACGGACGGACGGACGGACGGACGGACGGACGGACGGACGGACGGACGGACGGACGGACGGACGGACGGACGGACGGACGGACGGACGGACGGACGGACGGACGGACGGACGGACGGACGGACGGACGGACGGACGGACGGACGGATGGATTGAGATGTGAGTACTGAGTAGTCTAAAAGAAAACTGAGGAGACCAACAAAGAACTGGTCAGTAACGTAGAATCATGAGTTTGGAACTGCCTGGAAAGAAATGAAACACTCAGCCAGAGTCAGGTGTACAGGTGTGGTGTTACAGATCCACTACCCCAATCTAAGGGACATGGATTATAAAGAATAATAAACTATGGCTCATACCATACAATATTTGGATTTAATTGATTTGTTTACCCGGGTACTTGTAATTTTTGTAGCTATTGTAGCCATGTTGTCTTTGTGTACGCCTCCATTTGATGTCCAAGGTATGCACAGAAGACTGTGGCAGGTAAACCATAGGCCCTGGCAGCACTGTCACTCTGTGAGGTGACAGGTGTCATTGCAATACACCCTCACCTGTGATGACACAGCAACCCTGCTTATTAACCCTGCAGTGGGGTAGTTTTACTGAGCTAACTTCATGCCTTAATCACCCCACACTGGGCAGGTCTTTTTGTTCCACCCAGATCACTATCAGGCAAAGTAACAGGCCAGAGGCTAGTCCAGGGCAGCAGGGTGGTAATGAGAGGGTAAATAGGGGCTGCACCCCAGGGTAACAGCAGCATCAGGTATAGCCACTTTCAGTGGGTTGCTGGGTTTAGTGTATCTGCTTCGAGAGGTGCTGGTAATTTCCAGTAAAATTCATCGCCTTCGGGAAAATGCTGAATTGGTTTGTCTAACGATGGATGCTGATTAGCTCATGGGCAGTTATGTGGACAGTGGGCTGTAAGGTGGTCATCTAGAGTACAAAGTAAACCCCTTATTGCAGTAATGACAGGTCACTGTGCAATCTTCTGTACTTACCTGAAGGGCCTGCAGGGGTTCTCTGTGTTAATTTGTTGGGTGTGATTAGGTTTCCCCCTTTAAAAAATACTTCCAACCCTCTGGCTCAGCTAACTAGTTTGTACGGTGGACCATTTGTACTAGACATTGTGTGTAAGTATAGTGTAATAAAATTATTTATACAATTATGGATCCTGCAAATTATCCCACTCAGATAGTTGCCCCCAGATCCTCTCATAATTTATATGAAATTAGATGGCACCCTATGTTTGTTGTATATTCTGAAAGATATAAGTATGTTAGATAATTAAAGAGTAGATAATAATAATTAAACTTCTAATTTTTGACCACGTCATACCTTGTTTTAACAGGCATGGATTAGTTGTAATTGGTAATTAATTAATTAAGTGAAATTTATTAATCTAATATTGGTTTAACTTGCAGTAGACCATAGAATCAACATGTTATGCTACAGACTCCGAACGTCTTTTTTGTGACAGGAAATATAAAGCTTTTGGCACGGACTAAAGATCTCAATAATCAATCATGCCTTTTATATATATATATATATATATATATATATATATATATATACACAGCTATATAAAGTTTAGAATTACCGCTTCACATTCACTACCACAATTCTCTGAACACTTAAGTTCTGCTACACTGCACCCTATAAATAAATACAAAAAATTAATTGCGTTATCAGGATCTACGAACACAATTTAGCAGACTCATTCACTGGAGTATATTAACTTGCTAGAGCGGCAATCGATTTTCTGTTTTTATGTCACGTCAGTTCCCTTCAATTTTAGAATAAAAATGCTGCGTGTGAAAACGGTTTGCGGTGCCACAATCACAATTGCCAGACATAGATTATTCAGCTCTGTAATATTGCCACAGCAAGTGATGGAAGAGGGTAATACCCAGGTCTGAATCATGGCCATTGTATAGGAGAAAATCAGGAAGTCTGTGGCCAGACCCATTTGTGAAAATTTGTTACACAGCTGCTTAGCATTGATGCTATCGAACAAACTATTAAATTTGTTTTCGTTCGTCTGAACAAGAAAAACGGTGGACGTGGCAGTGTGTAATTGCCGCTGTCTAGTGTGTTATAAAACAGAGTGTGTGTGTCTCTGGTGTTCTGTGTGCATGTCAGAGCATGTCTCTGTCAGTCTTGCATTTGTGGGACTGACGTTTTGTAAGCATTCCTGCCTGTTCCATTTCGGGTGGTTGATAGATTTTAGCATTTCAAAAAGGTGACGCTTCAAAAATGTCCCACATGGTTCATAGATTTTAGCATTTCAAAAATGTCCCACACATCTCCCCAGTGGGATGGAGATCTTGGGTGCAGATGAAACTGCCTGACACTGCATCTTTCTGGAGGAGTGTCTGAAGGATAAATGAAATAAAGATGATTTTTTAACAAAACAAAGTTTTCAATTAATACAAATGTTAATTATGGTTAGATTTATTGGGCGTATTAACTACAATTTTGTCAATTATGCCATCAACATGTTTATTATATAAGTAAAAACATTTTAATATTATGCAGATACATGTTAATTAGGAGTTACAGTGACCCTCTTAAATACCTCTTTAATCAGGACGAATTCCTTACTGATCTTGTTGCCACCTTCTCAGCTACAGTAAAACCTGTCCATATTAAAAGATCATCTTGAGAACTTGCAGTGTTGTGACATGGCTCAGACTGCACCATCTGTGACATGTCCTCTACTGGCAGAGGGCTGTCACATTTGGCTACAAGTGGTCATTATTTTGATTTATGCAACATTGTGATTCTGCGATACAACCACAACAGACTAGATCCTTTGTCTGAAACCTTAATGAAATCTAGTGACCAGATACATGAAATACATATTAATATGATGGCAATTATCTGAATCCAGAGTTGGCCTTTCCTTGTTGGACTGTTTTTTGATTTTCCGTTGGTGTTTTAGGCAGTTTATTTTTATTTTAATAAAACATATGATATGAATCAGATTAATTGGGAATAAATAGCATTTCTTTTTTAATGCTATTTATATATATATATATATATATATATATATATATATATATATATATATATATATATATATATATATATATATATATAAATTATGTATGGGGGAAACTGCACGAATAAAATGTTAATGTCGTGCATTTTTGCATTAGGTAATTAATGTATGTAAAAAATGATTTTTGTTCATGTATGTAGCTTAATTCTGTTTGTATTAAGTATCCTGCAGTCTTATGAGCCCAGGTGTTAAAGATCAGTTGGTTGGGCAGCATCTACCGAGGCTATACAGGCCAATTCCTGAGTACAATACAGTACAATACAATAAATACAATACAATAAAACTTTATTCTCCCGGACCAAGAAATTCTTTTGCAGCATTTGTCAAAAAAATAAAATGAAGTCTTTGTAGCGGTCTTTGTTGCAGTTGCTGCACTTGAGGACGCTCTGAGCTCTGTTCTCAGAAGAAAAAACACAATTCCAGCAGTTACATTGTTATTCTGATAGTCTACTCTCCTATGTCGAGACCCGTGTGAATTTCAAAGACTAAATAATCACAACCAAACAGAATCTGTAAGACCTTGCTCTTACTCTATATCTCCAAGAGTTCAGACTGTGTTGTTCTAACCGTTAGACAACCATTTGATCTGTGGGAAAAGAGAAATGTTAATCACTTAACATTCCATTGTGTATACAGAATAAAGCACTGATGTATTACATAAGATGATGTAAACTTGCTCAACTGTAATTAGTACAAGTACACACCCAGTGCCAGTAAGGTGTTACATTTGAACAGTTAGTGAAAGGAATTCCTCTCCCACACTGGCCAGTGTCCAGTATTTGTCCACCTGTTGGTCAGTTGATCCATTTATTTGACCAGGCCACACCAACAGACCATTTGCTTATCTGTACATCAGACAATGCTGTGTGATACTTGTTAATGTCCTGTGTCAACCACAGTTTGACAAGAAACATGTCACGCTTCCTGTCCCTGTCACTTTGTCATCTGTCCATATAAAATGTCACCCATACAATGCATGACATTTTGGCATAACACATTTAGGCAGCTGTTGCTGTTGGTAATATAGATGCACGGATAGTCCGATATTCAAAAAATGTATTTAAATTTTTTTACTTATATAATAATAATAAATAGTTTAATATGAAAATAAAAAGTGTATAAAGAGACAATAAATTAATTGCATATATACTAATAAATATATAATACTAATACAATTACCCGTGTAAAGGAGATGGAAAAATGAGCAGGGATAATCCCCACTGGATATTTCACCCACACATCTGTAAGTACTATAAAATTACATTGAACATAAAAGATTACATTTTTATTAATTCTAAATAGCCACTACTGCAGAGACATGTGGTATGGAAGTTTATTCAGAACATTGTACTCAGTAACTTGCTAACAACAATAAAACACAATACAAACAGGCAAATGTAACTACAATACTACAATCTACAATGGTTGGGTGTGAACCACATGCAGTAAGGCAGTATTCTACCCGCAAATAAATTTAAAAAAAACTTTATTTTAAGTTATTGTAGTTCATACCAGTGACACACCCAGTGTAGCACAACTGTTTGGCAAACGTTCC
This sequence comes from Oasisia sp. SBJ-2009, assembly GCA_964017155.1. Taxonomy (NCBI): domain Eukaryota; kingdom Metazoa; phylum Annelida; class Polychaeta; order Sabellida; family Siboglinidae; genus Oasisia; species Oasisia sp. SBJ-2009. The sequence goes on along the minus strand of OZ024860.1, from coordinate 46,004,397 downwards.
TGCCAATTAATATCTTTTAAATGAAAAAAAAAATTAACTCTGCTAATATTATATATAACTGTCTAACTAACCAGCCTATCCTTTTAACAAGTCCCAGTGACCACTGGCCACACTGTGCCTTCCTGTTGGCCCCACTGTGTCCACAAGGCCTGACCAGCTTGTATCACATGGCAGCCAGAGTCAACAGTGTTTGTTAATTGCTAATTACTCTGATTACCAAACAGCCAGGTGCAAACATCACACCAGGTAGATCACTAATGGCAGATCAAACACAGTCCTTGGTCTTGGCTGTTTGATGTCTTTAGACTAGACTGGACTTGTGTGCTCACCTTCAACAGCAATACTGGACCCACTCAGTGTGTTTTCTTGAAGCAATTACTGTCTCAACACAGCCATTACAAAGACACCATCTGGTTCAGGCTGTGAAACCTTGTGACAGGCGGATATGGCAGAACTCTGATTCGATTTAAATATATAGTCATTCCTTAATTCGTAGAACAATGTCATTTTCTTTGACATATCAGGTAAGCAGAGTTTTTCAGTTTCACCATTTTGTTTGTGGAATCAATAGGTTATAGTTTAGCAAAGCTTATATACAGAGGCATTTGACAGTTTTCAATAGCTATTTTACATTTGCATACAATGTTCTGCAGATTGGTTTTGTAACCTTCTTATTTTGTGGAGTTAAAATACTATTTATACCTGTATGATATAAATATACTCTTGCCTAAGAAAGTCCATAAATTATTTATTATATTTTTGTTACCCTTGTAATTGCAACAACTGATGTTCAGAAGTTCACGTTAGAAGACCTATATAATTGAAGTGAACTTTTTAAATTCCATAACGTCTGTGAAAGCCAAGTAGAGGCAAGTTCTTATATAGCGCAGTATCCAGTCCTCACGACCATTCAAAGCACTTTACACTTTACTTCCCTCACAGACCTGTTCACTCAGACACCATCTCAACTTCTCTGGGAAGCATCTAACCATATGCTACAATTAATGTGTTGAGCTGCTCGTACACATATCACATGAACTGGAGCAATGTAGAATGAAAACCCAGGTTCTCGTAGTCGAGAGTCTGAAGCTCTACCCCTGAACCATTGCGCTCTACAAATTAAGATTGTTTTTGTGACCTACCTATTTTGTGGGATTACTAATACATATATTATACAAGAAGTGCATACTGATACATTAAATTGTGTAAGTATTTTTATCGCAATCCTATTATAGACCAATTACCCATTGACCATATTATTCCACTGAAACTTAAAGACAGACATGCCTTCCTTTTATAATTAAAATAACAATTAATGAGTTGACAATTTGAAAAGAACTTTTAGTGCAGTTCTTCACCGATAAAGACAAGTTGTGTCATCTTTCTCAACACTCCATCATTATTGCTGTCCATTGGCAACTTAATAAGTGTGTGACCAGTTAGTGACCTTCAACTAGTCGTATTAGAAGATATGTTTAGTTTGCTACAACAATCTTCAGAATTGTTTGTATTGGAGGATCTGATTTGCTACACTGAGGCTGTTGAAGTGTCCAGCAGCTGTAACTGGTGGTGTGAGATGACAGTCCTGTTTGATGGCTGTCATGTCTCGCATCTCCTGTGACTTCCCTTTGACTCCAGCACTACACCAAGGGGAAAAGGTGGGATACTCATTAGTGGGTGTCAGCCTTCTCCTTGTCTGTCCATCACAGTCTCCCCATCCCCAGGGAGAACCTGTCTCAGTAGAATGACAAACATGTAGGAAAGGTGGACCGTAGGAAGTAGCCACATAGACAGAAATAAGGGGAAATAAAATCAAAGAAGAAATCAATTCAGGATTTTGAAATTATACACCTCTTTGCAGTAAGAATGTAAGTTTAACTAATCAATATTTCAAAGGAATATTTGTCTTAATCATCATAAATTAAAGGTAAAAATGTCAATTTGAATGTAATACACTGTATATGACTATCACTGTAATTAATGTATAACATTGGGTATTAAATAATGGTTTCACTAATTTCACAACATACGTAAAAATGATACAAAAATAAGCTATCAAATAAATGTACTTGTATTTTGTATACTTAGATCCTCTGATACTGACACTAATAAAAAAAAATTTAATGTTAATCTATATTAGAAGCTATGCTAATGTAGACATCAATAAGAGCATTTTTATATATGTGTTTAATCAATATAAAATATCTGTGAAAAATGCACTTCTCTGAATACTTGATAGTTGGTTTTTGTCGGTGTATTTTGTGCTATTAATTATAATGTTTAATGTATTTAGTTTATGTCAAAATGGTTTTATTCTAGCGACTATATTAGCAGTTGGGGTATATAATGACCGTATTGATACTGAACATCTAAAATGTAACTAAAAAATCTGAAATAAATACCAGTAAGGTAATATTTGTAAAATATTTAAATTTAAGGTATTATTTATAAAATATTTAACTTTAAAGGTGCGTGAAGTAAGTTTTGTTTCAACAGGTTGGCACTAACTTTTACAATCTGCTCATGATTTACCCATCATACATTTGATCCAGACACAGTTGTATTACTGAGCCAGTCAGTCAGGATATAGAAGTATTCTCGTGCTCTTTATTGCCAAGCCAAAGCAATTTGTTTCATGTCAAACAGACATTTTAATGCCATTTTTCACATTGTCTGCCTGTTTAGATTTGTGGTAGGGAGACCACTTGTTTGACCGAATGGAATGTGAACATTGTGAGCACTGAGAGTTTTTTCTGCCTATGCAAACACATGAATGGAGGTGGAAGATTGGAGTCTGCCAGATGATTGATAGCAAATGTGAGATGTTGAGAGGAGTAGGGATCTGGTGTTGTGCCATGGTACAGGAAGCGTGTATATGGTCTAACATGTGGTGCCAGTCTCCCTTTGCATCAACCTATCACTCCATGTCATTCAGCTGTTGCCTCCTGTCCAGGCCCCAGCCCAGGCCCGTGTCCACAAGTAGGATTCAATGAACCAGTCCACTGGTCCCTGCTTTAGATTAGGCCGTCACGCTTCAGCGACTCCACCTCCCCTTTTGCCCTACTGATAACCTGAATGCCCTAATTATAGGGATGCTTCCCTGGTCAGCGCCATGGCAGCCGCATAGGTCAGGTAATGATACTTTATTGGTTAACTAAGATCGGTTTTTAAAAGCAAGCCGCTATTGTGATGGCGTTCCGCGTGGCCGATGTTCCGCATGGCCGGTGTTGGCGGCTGGACCCGCATCCACAGGTGGTGGGAGGTGACAGTGGTGTAGTGTCCAGTGATGGCTGGTCACCATGGTATCATTATTCACATCTGCCAGCATTTCAAGCTGATACCAGGGCCTTGTCTGCATTCACAATTTGGAACTTCTTTGAATGCTAAGATAGGGATTCTTTCTACCAAGTGAAGGTCGTTGTGACTTGTAGATCTTAGAGTAGGTCAATAATGGTTACTTTTAGTCATCTTTTGTTGCCAAGCTTGCCTACCCCTTGTCTCTAGGAAATCTTACAGGAGATTTTTCTCCCAACAAACAACAACCCGTGATTTCACATTTTCTGTAAGTGAATTCACGAATTCAACTGGCTCAATTCACTTGAATTCACTCGATTCTGTGAGCAAATTTGGTGTGTCGACATTTTGGTCTTTACCGTGAAATTTGGTGTTTACCATGAAATCATGATTTTTTTCACGAGTTGACACATACCAGTTAAACCATACCAGTTCTGACCCAGGATGACTCGTGTCAAACTCATTAAAAACTCGTGACAACAGGCAGAACACGTGTATTCACATGAATACACATGAAAACAACGTACTGGTGGAGCGGTACCAACTATGAACCAGTATGACGTGTGCCAACTGGTTCAGAAATGGTTCCTTGTTTGCTGGACATTCTCATTGGTGGCTTGTCACAAAAACATGTTTAAGCAAACATGACATGTTGTCTACAGCTTCTGTATATAATGCACACAGTTTGAATTTTAAAATGTAGTCCTGCTTTATGAATATACCCTGTACAATGTACATGATTTGGTCATTTCAAAGAATTATGTCCTAGCACCACCCAGGTTTCGGATAAGTTTATGTTGTTGTTGGATCAAATGATGTTTATATCATCAATTGATATGCATCTCTGTCATATTGGACAGTTGTTGTGTAACAATTGTGTAACAGTTGTGTAATGGATGTGTAACACAGCTGTTACATCACAATCCTTTGTAACTTAGAACCCATGGGCTGACAATCACAAAAGGTCAGCAGTCTCAAGTCAGTTTACAAAGTCAAGTCATCAACCGACATTAGTGAAACATTTGTTATCTTTAGCGACATCAATAATTTATTAAAACAACACAATGAAGCCATTATGTAAAGACTGAAGCCATTATGTGATCTGCTGGAAGCAGTATGGTTCAACAACATCCGTGTCCCACTGGCCTGTTTCTATGGCTCTGTCAGATAGATGATTGATTGGAGAATTCTGTTTGACCATTGAGACTGGACTCTGTGTTGACCGGTAGACCTAGCCACCAGCATGATGGATGATAATTGTGCAGAAACTACTTATTATCCTGTTTCACCCAGGTGGGTTCTAATCTTGATTACTGTGACACACAACTGTTGATAATGTGCAACTGTTTGACTACATTACATGTTAACAAGTAAATGGATTGTAAGTGTTGACTGTTTCTGGAATATATCATTTAATTCAAAACTAACTGCAAAATGCATTTGGTGCCATATGGATGCAGGTAATTTCAAAATATCTTATAGTGTCAGAATTATAGAAATCTGCTTAATTATCTGTAATTTTTTTAGAAAAAGATGCTATGTTAAAACTTAATTGCACATGATTTATATTAAGATATTTACTGGGATATCCTTTTCTGCAGACATTAAAATGTCATTGGCATAAAATGCCTTAAAAAATAAAATTATGAGATTGAGAATGATTTCAAATATTAATATAGCCACATGATTAATTAATTTGCATGCTAGTGGCCCTGCATTACTATTTAACAGATTGTTAATTTGTAAAGAGAAATGGTAAAACATGAAGATACTTTAACCTATTAATAACACCCATGCATAGTTGTACATATTTATTATATACATTTTTGCAAGTAAATCTGTTATTTATATAAGTATATAAGTTTCATAAGTCATCTTAATCTATGACTTATGAAACACTGTTTCTGTGCTTGACATTCAGTGACATTTTTAACACATGTTTACCTCCAGCTGTAACACAACTTCCTGTACCTTTATAAAAATAAAACCTTTACAGGGATACCAAAAAAAGGATAGCAAAAAACTGACATCTAAGCACAGATCGATGTTCAAGATGAGACGAGTCTCTTCACAGACTGACACTACAGCACTCCAGACAGAAGGAAGGATGGAAGTCATCCGGATAATGAGATAGACAGAGACAGCGATCCAGGCCTCTTGCACAGATCTCATCCATCTGGATAGATGTGGCTGCTCTATGGGCAGATTTGGGTTTATCTGTGACTGCTAATCACACGGCTATTCCTGGGTGCAGGATTCTGCACAGACAGTAACCACAAGGCCACCTTACCTGTGGGAAGATGGCTGTCCATCTGTGCTGGATGTCTGGTGGTGATTAATTTGGATAGATGAGAATCAACCTTGTGACTTGAAGTTGTGGATTATTGGTTAGGAGCCTGTCTTGGCGCATCATTTGCCGGTGCTTGTGGGAAGTTGGGAACATGTGTCAATGTTCATGTTCCTCTTTCATCTTTCATTATAAGTAATTATATTATTATATGTAGCAAGTGTCAACATGGGTGGTTTGGCTATACCAGGTGCTTTTCATGTCCAATTTGCTTGGTTCAGATATTGAGTGTGATTAATTATGTAGCCATATGTAGGTGTCATTTTGATTTAAATAAATAGGAAACTAAAGAGACGAGAGCCACCAGAGGGGATTACAAACATGAGTGACTCATGTCACACCTTGTCACAGTAGTATTATAACTGCCATCAGGCAGGAGACTCAGAGCTTTTACTGCAAAGAAAGTGAAGACACTGACCAGTTTTCTCCCCTTATCAATTAGTATTATTAAATAATCTCATGATTAGCCATTTCCTGGTTTTAGTACCAGGTAGGTTTATAAATATTTCATGATTTTGCTAGCTTATTTGTTACTACTGTGACTGATACATAGTGACTGGGAGAAGATTGCATTATTTGTTATTTTTAACCAGTATTTATATATTTATGTTATAACTGACTGTACATGTACATTGTTTAATCTTTGTCACGTCCACCATAACCAAAACATGGGTGGGTGGGGAGATGTACAAACATACACACACTTGCACACATATATAGTGATTACACACACACTGTACATGTATGCACACACAAACAAACAAACAAACAAACAAACAAACAAACAAACAAACAAACACACACACACACACACACACAAATCAAATCAAATCAAACTTATTTTGATACCATGTATCCCTACAAAACATATCCAGGATTGCTTACAAATTACACATGTAGTAATAACACAGACAAAACTCACAACTCATAGTTCCATGCTGCTCTATCTACAGTTCTACAAACTACAGACCTGTATTTTGCGGAATACATCAGTGACAAACGACGTGTTTACCAATTGTCACTTTTACTTTTCCTCTGGCATGCAGTAGATAACACCATATCTCCCTGCATATTAGCGCGACCACACACTGAGCAGTGAGGGGAGGGCCTATCTAGAAATCACCCCTTTGTCCCTTAGTCATTCTCTGGTAGAAAGGGAATCTGCCTTTGTGGGTGGCAGGGATGATTTAGGAAGAGATGCTGTAGTGTTGTGTTTCAAGGGTGATTTCTGCCCACTGATTAGACTTCTATCTGTTTAAGCGGCTGTGAAATGCCATTGTGTTGTGTCTGCAGCCATATGACTGGTAGATCTCTGTAGGATGATAGATACACATGGTTTAACACAATATGGTGGGCTTGTCGGTGTCGTTGACTCTTTAGGAAGGATTATTTGACTTTATTGATATTCCATTCCGACAGCGCTATAGATAGATAGAGGACATTACTGCAAATGCTTCTGATTAAGTTTGTTGTCAGTGTAATTTGTTCATGTTGATCAGGTGTTGTGTATGATTGAACAGGTCTTTGTGTTTATTTGTGTGTTGATTGATGTATAGCTTGTTTGGATGTTTGGGTTAACAAACGGGTTCTTTAGGAAATTGTGCTAATAAAATAAATTGGAATTACTTATAATAACTGTTTTTAAATATGATGAATTTCAATGAATATGGCATTATGGATCAAACTTATACATCTCATGTAATTATAATAATGGTACTAGCATGTATGTGTGTGCATGTGTGCATGCGTGCATGTGTGCACATGCATATATGTTTGTGTATTTTGCATTTCCGGTTTACTATCACCATTTTAAGTTGCAACACAAACAATTCCTCTTACTTACTTACTTACTTAATATAATTATACAAGATCACTAAATATTTTTTCATATAACTTCCAAACATATACCTTTGTTAAAACAAAGGGATTGAAAAAATGTCCTGCATGTATGTGTGCATGCACATGTGTGTGTGTGTTTGTGTGTGTGTGTGTGTTTGTGTGTGTGTGTGGTGTGTGTGTGTGGTGTGTGTTTGTGGTGTGTGTGTGTGGTGTGTTTGTGTGTAAGTGCATGCATATGAGTGTGCATGCATACACAGTCTCCATTTATTCTTTCAATCGCATTAACCTTCCTCCCATATATAACACACATGTCACGCTAATTAACATTAGTCACAAATAACACACCTTGACGGCCACACATTCGCCATAACCCACCGACCCAGCCACACGTGAACTATCAGCAGAAATCTATTTGTGCTGCTCATAAGTGCAGCCAGGAGCCACACTCCATAAAACTGCAGGACTCTTGCCTCCCCACCTCCCTCAAAGACCAGCCTCTTGCCCCCTCAAGGGTGGCCCTGTGCTGAATTGCCTAAATTACACCACACCATTTCCTCATTTCACAGAGGGGTTTGCTGGTGGCAGTGACTGAGGGTGCTTTGTAGTTTCCGGACTGTGTACCTGAGAGGGTCCACCCCTGAGAGGTGTCCTGGGACCACTACGAGGTGTTGCCTGCAGATGGCGTAGAAATTATTTCCCGATCTAGGAGCGTAATTAGGAGCGACTTTGATTTGGTCTCACCTGCATGGAGGCAATGAACTGGCAGAGCTGTTCAATTTGCTATTGAAGTACTGCTCCGTGAAAGAGATCATTTAGGTTTTATTTGCTCACGTACAAATGTGAGGTCGTAAACAGGATTTTAGGCACTTCAGAGTGCTTAAGTGTCAGAATGTTTATTGGATTGTTTTAATATTCCTTAACATAGCCCCTCAGGAAAGTTGAAAATGTTCCATTAAATTTGTAATGTTTGTCATAGACCTGTGCGTATGCTAGTGGTGGTAATTTTTTATTTCTAAATTAATGAAAACTAGGCTATGGTACAATAAATTAAAGAATGTGTAAATGTAACTATCAAAATATTGCCATGGTGTATATTGTTGTTTGCCAGTCAATTTATAAATAAGTAGTTGAATACCATATTAAAACAAGACAGTTCTTTAAGCAATTGTATTAACATAACTAAATTATTTAGTAATTATAACTAGTCAGATTACATCTAAGATTTATAAATACCACCATAAAGCTTTAAAATGGCCATATAAAATGTACAAATATCACTGATCATTATAATAAATTTTCATCTCAGAGAGTGCATTATTTAGTTCTTAAGTTGCATTACTAGACCTACAGAGAGATTGGCCTTGCCTTTGAACATTACTGAACATCTTATTGGCGCTGGTTTCCTCTTGTGTATTCCTTATTAACTGCCTCTCTACTGTCAACTCTCAACCTGTAAATGTGTTTGCACTGGGGCCCCTGATGTGTGAGCCGCCAACACCACAGCCAGTGACATCCAGCCATCAATCATGTCACAGGCACATGCCATAAGCCAATGAGAATCATGGCTGTGGTCATGTGACATGGTTGGGGGCGGGGCTTCTGATGGCCTGGAAGAAAAGTAGGAAGTATCAGTGGGTAGGGTAGTTATCTGGAGGTGCTGTTATGGATAGGGTGTGTGTGTGTCTACCACAGCAGGGTGACTAATGACAATTACCCTGTGTGACAGAAGGCTCCTGGATTACACATCACAGACTTAAAGGATGCTACAGCATAGAGTGCTTGTAAGTATAAGTATTCATTTGTTGGTAATGTAGGCGGGTATTCTGCAAAAGGTGTTTGGAATGGTGACTGAAGTGGATTACACACGTATTGGTCCAGCATGTCTGTGTGTTGCTCTTTCTTTATTAGTACGTGTAGTTCCTCTGTAGTGTTCTTATAGATTCTGCTTCTTTGTATTTTCTGGAAACATCACAGTTCTTGGTTTAGCCACAACACTACAGAAAACATTACATATATATATATATATATATATATATATATATATATATATATATATATATATATATATATATATATTAAACATATATATTAAACATATATATATATTATATATAGGTATGTATGTATGCAATTATGTATATCAAAATGTTGAGAGTCAATCATGACATGTTGTAATTATTATTTTTTTGGATCATTCTTAACAACTTGAGCTGTTGTAGGACATTTTTAGAAATGCAAAAACAAATCTTAGTAACAGTGACATTGTGCAAATGTGTATGTGCAACAATAAGCATGCTTGAATGTGCGTCCATATGTGCATATGTATTTTGATTATCAGCCATAGGTATTGGGTATGTTCTGGTGTTAACTGTCAGTCAGTCTTCACAGTCAGTCTTTCACAATTTTAATGAATTTATATTTTTCTTAGGGTATAAGCACAGTTCTATGTGCTATTCAAACAAACTCCCCACTGTCCCCAGGCAACAAACTTCCACATTACAAGGTGCACATTTTCACCCTAGGGTTCCACTTTCAACCCTTGATCACCCTACCATTTCATCACTTCCTTTGATGTGGCTGTAGAATATACCATGTGATTAAAATTGCATAAAATTGCCTGGGTTTACAAGAGAGCACGTGGAACACTCCCAGCACACTTAACACCGAGGTCAACGATTAAACATTAAACGCACTGATCTAACAAAGTCGGCTGTTAAGCGTTTTTGCCAATTAATTTTAATACCTTCCCATTGTCCCGTTGAGAAACCATTACTAATAGCACCATTTATTGCGAGCATCAAATTTAATTGCAGCCATTTCACCGTGGTTTCCCGCAGCCTGCTGTGGGGTTTTGTTAATTGAATCGACCACAGTCAGAGCTACTTGCAGAAGTCATTTCACCACCACAAGACACGCAGGTGCCTTCCAAAAACATAAATCTTGCTTCAAATTAACACTGTCTTCGACACCCAGGCTAGTGGCCGCTTTAGTGGGCAGTAAATCATTCTGATGGTCAAGTTCATGTGTGTTGGTGATTGGAGTTGCCAAGGCTTCCAGTGGGTGGGAAAGGGGGTTGTTTGCTGGCACAGATGTCATTGATTTCGTCACATGTAGGGGATATCAGAGCTTTCATGTTGAGTGAAAAAAACCTGGAAGATCTTGTGTAATATGGACAATGAGGACATTAAAAAAAATTTGCAAAGAGAAAAACCGAACTGAAGCACACTCCAGCAAAACCTACAGCATTCACAATTGTAGATGTGTAGTGCAAACCATAAAAATGAGACAAACAAAAGAATATGTTCACCGCGCAATTGTCACTTTTTTGCTTCTGCAGCATGATGTTGTAAACGTGCATTGTCGTTCCAACCAACTTCAGCAGCAGAGGAAACATTGATTTAGCATTTTCTAAGTTTAAAAAAAACAATGGGGAAATCTGTACTTTAATTCGGGATATTGGGAGACTTTCTAGAGTCTGTCACAATTTCAGAGATCTGCAAAATTGGGAGACTTGGAAGCTCGTGGATATTTTAGTATTTTTAAAGTGGTTCCTATTGAAGTGTGCAAGGGTTAGGCTGGTTCTTCTTCCTATTTTATGGGCCATCCATCCATCTAAATTTAAGAAAAATAAGTTGATGTGTAATTCATATATATATATATATATATATATATATATATATATATATATATATATATATATATATATATTCATCCTACACAAGTAGCAGATCTGATCTTTTTTACACACATGTTTGGCCTCTCAATTAGACTCATCATGTCTTCTACAAACTGTCCAATGTCATTGTCCTTTATAATCTCTATGAAACTGCACTCTTTTTTACAGTTTCCAACAGCAGTTGATCCTAGCAGTAAGACATGTTTGTGAAACAGGGATTTCCCTACTTGTGTGAAAATATCGGAACATAAACTTTGACAATTTCAGGACCAATGTCATTGTTGCTAGTGAGAAAAGGATGCATTAATATTAATGCCCACGACAGTTTGTACAAAGACCAGTCTGCATGACAATAGCGGCCAGTAGTGGTCATTGCGTTATAGTGATTACAGACAGGTGGTTGAATGATTTATGAGTGATGGGCAGTAGATCTAGTGGTGGAGGCAATAATGCTTTCGACAATGACAGTTTATTACCAATCGTTGTGACAGATCCACTCCTATTAATCATCACACCGGAGATCAATGTTATCAATGAACTGCTGTGGATATCAATATTTATTATGGTGTCTTCCTGTTACAGCTACTTCCTGCTATAGCTACTATTTATTCCTGTTCATGATGTTTGACACTTGAACTAGTCCTGTTAGAGCTATTTTTTAATAATCTCATTCATGCTGGGGCAGTAACTATTTCAGTTTGGATTGCCATATTTTTAAATCTTATTTAGCAGTTATCCTCTGCCATGCTTCAACAACTTAAATGCTTCGTTAATCTGTAGCTACACAGGACAAATATGTAGCTAGATTAGCTACAATGGGAAGAATCCGGTAGTTAGAACAGGACTAGACCTAACAAGACCAAGATGTTTATTTGAAGGTATCAAAATAAATATAGTGTTGGCTGAATATGAAACGTGAAGACTGTTTCAATCATTTATGAAAATTCATATAATTAATTACTAAAATGTGTTATCCTTGTGTACAAAAAATTAAATGTGTATTGGATTTTCTGACATTTTGTTCTGAAATATTGTTTTAAGAACTTCTTTTGTGCATACATTTTTAGAAACCATGTGCAAAGATGCACCATGACACAATGTTGTCTCAAAACTGATTAGCATTACTGATGTTGTCAGCAGATGAATCGCTGTGTCAAGGAGGAAGATTAGGAGGATAAGCAGGGCTATGAATAAGTACTTTGGTAATTAGTCGTCACTTAACAGTATTTTATTCATGGTGTTTGAAACCTGATAGCTGTACACAATTATCATGTGACGTGTGGGTTTGTAATGTTACTCTGGCAGCTGTAAATGATATGATTACAACACAGAGGTGCAGTTGTAGTCGGTGTAGACAGCTATAGTTATCACTGTAGGTGGTTCTTTTGTGAGATAATATGAGATAACACCCTCCCATTGTGTGGCCAGATAGTCTATTAGTGAGACCTGCAAGGCCTGGGGTGCTCTGTACTTCCATTGATATTTGAGACATGTGCATCTTTATTAACGTTTATTAACGTCGTATTAAATCACACATGTAGAAGTGATGTAGGCATGTTATGTGAGGTGGTTTAGACATAACAGCCTGCATGCAGTCTTTGTATGGGTTTGATAATTTTCTAAGTGTGTATTCCATGATGATTATCCAGGTATAAGGATTTGACCAAGTACAGTTAAATGTACACCGGCTTCTTGTGACAGTGTTATATTATGTGGACATACTTGTAGTAAATAATAAATCATGTAATGACTAATCAGCTTTCATTTACTACATAATGTTTATTTTATGCAATTCAACAGTGATGTCAGTTATACAAAAATGTCAGTTATAAAAATGTAATAACACTGAATATTTCATTCTATAGTGGAAAATATGTGCACAAATGTCATGACCACAACTGATTATTGGTTTTATGAATAGCATTGATAGCATTGCATTGTACCAGTGAAGAAAATACATCTTCTGAGTTTAGTTACTTTATTAAAACACAAATTTGTAATTGCTGCATTTAATCACACCAGTAATGCATTTGATAGTTACATGTACATTGGTAGACTGCATGCTTTCATTATTATACAGGTGTATTTATTTGCCAACTTTGATAGTTGCTTATTCTCCCGGTGACAACTTCCCTTTGTGTTACAGCGCATCTTGGGGTGAACTTGACGGGATCCGTTATGTCAAATGAGGTGACAGCCGCGGGAATAACAGCAAGAGAAATTACTCGAATCAGACCACACTAACCATGGCAACTGTCTGAAGCACGCTGGAATCTGTCACCTTTCCCTAGGTGTGTTTTATATACGTGACAGCCTTTGTGACAACTGGGTGTCACGGGTCCAGTGCACCAGGCAATGTTTGTTATATAGTGTCACCAGTCATGGGTGTCACCACAGTCACACTTCTGTGTGTCACCGTCCTGGCTGTGTCATTCGTCACCGCCACCGAGCAGCTGAAGGTCAGCTACAGCATCGATGAGGAGTTACAGACAAATATTGTAGTCGGGAATGTCATCATGGACGCTGCGTTGGGTTCCAAATACGAGCGTCATGTCCTGGCCCAGCTGCGCTTCAGACTCCTCCCGGGAAAGTACAACCAGTACTTCAGTGTCAACGTGTCAAGCGGGACCTTACACACGAGAGAGACGATTGACAGGGAGACGGTCTGTCCACGTGCCTCTGTGTGCAGACTCCTGCTGGACCTCGCCATTGTCAAGCCCGTGGAACTGTTCCAGATCATTAAGATCAGTGTCACCGTCGTTGACAAGAATGACAATGCACCACAGTTTCCCCAGCAGGACGTAGAGTTCGCTGTGTCGGAAAACGCCCTGCCCGGGATGACGTTTATAATTCCAAACGCCGAGGATCTGGATAGTGGGATATTCTCGATACAACGATACGAACTCAGTGAGCAGGTCGCGAACTTTGACCTTCAGGTCACCAATGGGTCAGCCGGGGTCGACCTGCGATTGGTGCTTACTGGGCGACTGGACAGGGAGAGGCAGACGTCATACGGCATGACGCTTGTGGCATATGACGGCGGCATGCCGGCCAGGTCTGGGTCACTCGACATCAAGATAACTGTCCTTGACGCAAATGACAACAGTCCGAAGTTCGATCGCTTGTTGTATGAGGTGACTGTGGCGGAGGACACAAGGCCCCTTACCACAATTATAAAAGTCCACGCAACAGACCCAGATCAAGGCCTCAACGGACAGATAGTGTACAGCTTCACCCATCCCACACAGCAAAGCTTTGGTGATACATTTGCAATTGGCAACGCTACGGGTGAGATATCCATCAAGAAGCATCTGGATTATGAGGCGGAGAAGTTCTACCAGTTGCTGGTGACAGGGACAGACCTGGGAGCGAGCAGCATCCCAGTTCACGTGAAGGTGATGGTGTATGTGGAGGATGTAAACGACCATCCCCCAGTCATATCAATCAATGCGTTGTCAGCGACAGGACGCACTGAGTTGTATGAAAACGCCGCCAATGGCACATTCGTGGCACATGTCTCGGTGGAAGACCCTGATGCACACACCAATATCTCCTGCACCGTGCACAGTCGCTACTTCACATTGCTGAAGCTCTACCCTAGAGAGTACAAGATCGTGACAAGGTCATCGTTTGACCGTGAGAAGCGAGATAAGTACACGGTCACTGTCGAGTGCTCGGACAACGGTGAACCTCCACTGAGCTCCACCCAAGAAGTTAGCGTGACGATTCTCGACAGGAATGACAACGCTCCGCTATTTGCACACAGCAGCTACGTTGTGAATGTGAAGGAGAACGGTACTGTGGGAGTGGCACTGTTAGTGGCACAGGCCAGAGACACTGACTCGGGAAGCAACGCAGATGTCATCTACACCCTCGCAGGTGAAGCCAGCAATCTGCTGACCGTAGGCCCGAAAACTGGGGTGCTGAAGACAAATGCAGTCTATGACCATGAACTGATGGTGAAGTTTGTGTGTGATGTCATCGCAACAGATCAAGGGTCTCCCTCGAAGTCTGCAATCACGACCATCACTGTCAACATTGTTGATGTCAATGACGAAGCTCCAATCTTCTCAAGGGCAGAGTACACTTTTGGCACGTTTGAGAACCAGCCCGCTCGCACAGACATTGGCTCAGTCCTGGCGATGGATGCAGACTCAGCCCCTTACGATGAGATCGTTTTCTCATTGCAGAACACAGATGGCAGCACAGGTGCCTTTCAAATCGACCGTCGCACAGGGAAGATATCGACAACAATCGTTCTGGATCGCGAGAAGCAGTCGAGTCACCATATGGTCGTGGTGGCAACCAACGTTTCACCGCCAAGACTCAGTTCATCGGCACAGGTGATTGTGTACGTGGCTGACAGGAACGATAACGCACCACGTATCGAATTCCCAAATGAGGAGAACATGACAGTGCAGGTGTCGCTGTATGCTCCCGTTGGATACACATTCTGCAGGATTCTGGCTAGTGATGCTGACCTCGGCGAGAACGCCAGGTTGTTCTACGCAATCACAGCAGGAAACAAACATTCTCTCTTTGCAATGAACCCCCACACTGGTGACATCTCCGTCGGTGACGACCTCGGGAGCACGTCCACAGATGTCCACAAGCTTCTGGTGGTTGTGCGAGACAACGGCGCCGACCCTAAATCAGCCATCGCTACGTTGACGATTGTCGTGAACCAGTCGGCTGTCTTTGACAACTTCCACTTTGACATGTCCTCCCCTGTATACGCGGCCAACTCCGGGCCAGCGATCCAGTTGGGGTACCACGAGAGGATCATGGTGATCCTGGCCGTTGTCACCGCCGTCATCGTTGTCATACTCGTCACGGCGATTGTGCTTATTAAGCGGCGACAGACCCGCTTCGCAAAGGACGCCTACCAGTACACGTGCCAGGGAGACCTCTACAGTACGAACAGTGAGGTGGATCGCAGCACCTCCTACAGCGACCAGGAACCTCACAAGAGCGTCAACGTGAGTCACCTTCGTGATGGCGACGTGACGACAATGACAGAGCCTGCTGACACACAGAAGCAGGATGTGTTGACGTGCAGTGACGTTGTAAAAGCTGGATATCCTGTGAAAACAGACCACATTACATTGAAGGTAAGCATTTACATTTTGTTGTAATCAAATCAGAGTTGGTTTCTTTGTGCCAACAATATTTCACAAGTATAAAATTTGGCAGGAATGACAAGGTTATTAAACTTAAAACGATCTTATTATTTAATGTTGACTTAATTTTGTTTAGAGATGGATAGCTTTATTTTTGATTTTTTTTTATAAATGTTAAAACTAATGTTATTATGTAATGTAATGAGCACAGAAGATTTATAAGTAAATGGTAATCCATTTAGCTATTTGATGCTGTGAAAGACAACAATTCAGTCCTATATTCAGTTCCAAAGCAGTCATAGTTACAATACTTATTCCATTGCTTTCCCGTCGACCAATTTCAAGTTCACCCAAACCAATTCTGGCTTCTCTACAGCGTACTATCATATTTATTAATTCCGATTCCAGAATTATAGTCACATTTTAGAATTCCATAGATATTTGTTGTTTCAACAAGCGTTATCTTCACTGTATTTCTGTAATATGGAACTTCCTCAATTACCATCATAAATGGCAGTGATTTTGAAGAACCATGAAAAGCCCCTAAAACAGGAAAAGAGTATGACACTGTCAGATTACATATCACACATATACATCAAATACCCCACAGGGTGATTTGTTTGACATGTGTGGTGTCAGACCGTACATCAAAGTGGTGCCCAGTAACCAATATATTACTCCATAATCATAATTGACAGCCATAACTGGCATCTTTGCAGCTGGTGCACTTGAGGGTTGACAATTTGGGGTCATAACTTGTACTTTAAAGGACAAAAAAAGGCTACGGCTTCGTGTCATACACCTAATAGAGTTTATACAAAGTAACAATTTCCACATATACTCAATTTTTTAACGTCAGCGGTTTACTCAGAATGTGACTTTAAAGTCTAAAATTCTAACGAAATCCACGATGGTCTAGACGCCGCCATTAAGTGAAGGGTTAAATTGACTTGGTCATTCAGCGCGCGGCATTCTATATCTCGGTCAGCTTCCGGCGACGCTGTTAAGGGTCAACAACTTCGACAGTTCATTCAGTTGGCATGACATCTAGCAGCTGCTTATAGACGTATATCTAAATCTGTGGTTAAATCTATGGTAAACTTTAGTAATTATGCCTTCGTGTTCGGCATATGGTTGCAATAATAGTTGAAACAACCGGTTGTATTGAAGCAATGGATTCACGTTGGTGATTTGCGGGCGTACTGTTTGGCACTTTGCTCGGTCCATTTTGAGGAGAAATGCTTTGATGTAGACATGTATCATCAGTTGATGGGATGATTTCAGCGATAACAATAATAGACAACTTTATATTGACCGTCATCAGCATGTTACGCGCGTTGCCGAGTTGCAGCCATTTCATGACAACAGCCAAACCCCATGCAGTGAATCTGCGTGGAGAGCGCCTCGATCACCGTCGTGACGTCATTCTTCGTCTAAGATGGAGTAGCGCGTAGTATTTGGATAGCTGGGTGTTAAAAAATATTTTTCTGGTAAACCGCTGGCGTTAAAAAATTGAGTATATGTGGAAATTGTTACTTTATATTAACTCTATTAGGTGTATGCCACGTAAAAGGTAACTTTGTTTGTCCTTTAATTTGTACCAAGTAAGTCTTTCTGCACTTGCACTCGGATTGTATTTCTTTTAAATAAAATAATAAATTATTACCATTAAGTGGTTCTCAAACCTCTTTCCCTGTTAATTGTTTCAGTATAACTAATTCAGAATAAGTTGAGTCATGCCAGTACAAGCGCAGTGACAGAGATTTAGTCTGGAATAGCTATTTCACTGAAATCTTATGACATCAGTGCTACCGCCCTCGGTTCTGTGATCCCTGAATACTGCATTCCCAGTGACTTGACATAAAAATTGACTGCATCACTTCAAGTCAAGATTTTGTCTGCAATAATGCATTTTATTAATACGAACATCATATAATATATATTTGTATTCTGAAAGTTGAAAACTCAACAATGGTTAAGATCACTTAAATTTCATAATCGTAAACTTGACAAATTATGTCATTCATGATTAAGTGAATATACTGCCAGCCCACTGTTAGTTGCAGGTTTGCGTCCTTCAATACTGTTTACAAAGTCTATTATCGCTGGCATTTTTTCCTTATTACGATCATCACCGGGTCTATCCAACAAAATACATTACTAAAGTAATCAAATTAATCCATCTTAGTGAGTTGTAGTTTAGTAAATCGCCCTCTATGACCTAAGGAACAGTGTCTGCCATTACTGCAATAGACATTTTTTGGATGAAGTTACAGAAAAATACACATATCTGGACATAATTCAACAGGACAATAAACCATGATTAGTGTTATTGCAATGCATCAGCCTTAAATGTGATCTATAACATGTACCTCCACATAACAGATAATTGTGCATAAAAATGATTTGAATAGCAGACATTGTGAATGCCACAATAGTGACCTATCATATACAAGTGTCAGGTACCATCCAGAAGAGACTACACAGTGAAAGGGAGAGGCTTCTAAGTTCATCAATCCATGCATTACTTGACATTGAAATTGACACTCAACCTCTCACAAACTTAAGTCATTATCAGGCAACAAAACTGAGTTAAAACAAATGTAAACACACCCATGAAGAGATGATACATACCTGGTACTAAACGATAAATTAAATTGCTCAAAGTTATTAATGCACCAGAGTTATTCATCATGTTACACCACATGATTGCATTTTATATAACATTGCCATCTAGCAACTACTCTTGTTGATTCTGGTGCCTGTTTCACTAGCCCACTAACCTGAACTACCTTTTCATTGTGACAAAGGTTGCTTCTCGCACCCACAGTGAGTAACTCTCCTCATGCTATTTCAGATGAATTATTCTGGAAGATTTCCCTGTCAAAGGTGACTTAGTCTATCAGCAGACACTAATGACTGCCATTGACACAACTGGTAATATAATGACACAGATCAACTACCATGGTAGATCAGCATTAATTCAACTAATACCTCGAATGACTCCAGTTTGTCATTAAAACAATACTAAATTGGCCACTAATGGCTGTGATTGACATGAATGGCCTCCACACAATCTGTACCCACATGAAAAAGCACACTTTTGATTAATTCAAGACTGGAAAATTTTATTTTTGGCTATGGGCCTACTGGTCATTGGCATCAAAATGTGATGAATACAGAATACACAACTGACAAGGGTATGTAACATCCAGCCACACCCTTTGAAGTTTCTCTTTAAAAACACCTTCCATTGATGGTTCTCTGAAAACACTCAGCTGCATTTTCTTAATCCAATGGCTTCCAGAAATGTCCAACTGCACACTCTTGATGCTGAGAAGATATTCACCTACACTCACAGCATTTGTCTTCACACACAGTTTTATGGTAACTCTAAGATGTTTTGACTTTGTTATTGGGAAAACAAAACTACTTGATGGTCCAAGACATAATCACAGTATCTGAAAAATCAAAATCCCATTGACTCTCCACAGACTGGCGCAGAACACACAGAAGTGTAACTAAATCACACCTTGCAGCATTTCAATAAGGCAATAATTTACTTTGTAGTCACAAGACTTACCAGCAGCGTGTTTTTCTCTTATTCAGCATGTCATGCCCACAAGAAGAGACACACAATTAGTAACACTTGACACTGTTTGCAAATCGGGCATTTCCTCATTAAAACACCAATCCACAGTTTTCTTTTCATCCACCCCTTTCGACCCGGGGTAATTGGACAGTGGGATCTGTTTGTAAGTTTCCCCATCGCCCCAGGCATGCCATTAGGGTTACGTAACTTTGCCAAGTTCACCTGCTGAGTCAGGCTTGCTTTCTCAATTACCCTATAAGAAGTGAGGCTGGGACAAAGAAGGAGGGAAACACCCTCCAAAAGGGGAAAACACCCTCCAAATGGTCCTGCCCTGCTTTTCCTCCCCTCCCATCACGTCTAATGATGCTTTCATTGAATCACGCCTGGGGAGGAAGGGAGAATAGGTCCGGCTGCCAGTAAGATGGATTCCACCTTTCTTCGCTCATTTAAAACTCTCGCTCTGAAGTGTGGCAACAGAAATCTAAACATCCTGAAGGCTGCCTGTGGTATTGTCTGTGACACTTGCTTGGTGTCTGTAGAAGTCAAGAGTTTGGTTTTTATGTAATACGAGATGACATCTAAATCGGCTGGTCTCGTGTGCGACGTTTGACAAAGATGATTGTGGCAGTAGAATGTTTGTTGTGTTGAATGATTGCCACCAGTGTCTTGTCGAGTGAATGCCACCAGTGGCACAGGTAGTCTTAGGTACTTAAACTTAAAGGTCATTTTTGTTTTGCTAAATGAGCCAGCCAATGAAATATAATCGTGGCTCTATAAAAAAAGTATACATAGGATATTGATGTACAGGGTGTATATATTTTAATGTGACATTTTTATTATGTACAAATACAAGCATAACACAATATTATTATGTAGTGCGGAGATAATTTTTGTCAATAAATCAACTATTCACAGTCTATGCATAATTTTTCTTAATACTAGAATATTTGAGATATAATGAAGGTACATACACATAATACGTGCAATGCAAATGTTGCATCCATGAAATTAAGCAGGTTTTAAGCAAACATCCAAATTTTTCTGATAACAGAAATATACCTTACAGAGTAAATTGAGCAGTCAGCTTTATTATGGGTTGATACAGTTGACTGCATGTGTATGATATACTGATACATGGAGTTGAGACCCATAGTTGTTTTTCTGTGCTTGTATGCTGAGTTATTTTCAAGCACACAAGAGTTCCAAAGCAGGCACATACTGGATCCCTGCTGTTTAAGACTTTCCCCTCACCCCCTGTGTGACTGAATGCCCCTATATGTGTTCACCCTTAGGGAGGGTTTCACTTAAGTACGCTGTTTGCTGCCGAATAATAACAGGTAGCATCGCGTCTGTCTCATCAAACACGTAGTGAGCCGTTGCGCTACTTTGTTCCTACTGTGCGGCTCTATTGACAAAGTCGCTTATAACGCGATGACTTTCTTTCTGCACAAACAACCTCCCTTCCATCCATTGGCTCCTCAGATGGGTCCATTTAATACGGGCTTTAAACAGTTTAAACTGCCTCATTGCTCCACAATGCAAAACGACAGGTCTTGCTGATTGATTAGGGGGTATTACCTTCCCCCTAAACATAATATGCAGTCTCAGCTAACACGGTTAACATGTAGCCTGAAATTAGCTTTGTACTGAGCTTATTCTGTTTGGCTTGTTCTGCTTCTATGTGCTGGGTAATGGCGACGTGAATATCATTAACTTTGAAAAGTGGACGTGGGCTTTGTGTTTGTTGACATAACGTAAAATATGTGGGTACTAAGATACCACCAGGGAGAACATTCTAGAATGCATGCAATTTAGGTAATATTGTGGTACACTCTAGTAGCTGAGAGGGTATTTACGCTCTTTGAAGCTGTTGTTAAAACTTACAGACTAATCATTATGACTAAAAGAAAACAGATGTACTGTTTAGTCAATGTTGTTGAAATACTCAATTTTGATTTGATGTACTGTTTTAAACACCTGTGATTCATATAACACGTTTAATTGGTTAATTATACAGTGGCTTTTCTGTCCCAATCTGTGGAGTGTCTTGGTCTATCAGACTATGGAATATATTTCAATCAAACAATATCTACTTGTAGTCACTAGCCCAAAATATAACTGTTGCAACAAATACAAAACCTTGCAATAAATTCCTGTGCCGGTGTGATATGGGCAGTGTACTGGGGTATTTGAAATTTCAGTAACAAAAACCAGATGACGACTACAAGCTCTTTAATAACACAATGCTCAGTAACATTACCACGCTAAAAAAGAACCACCACAATTATGAAAAAAGTGTAATATCTGATTGAGATATCAGATGGAACATCTGGACTATGAGATTATGAAATTGGTGGAACAGAATTCGCAAATCTCATTGATAGTGTATTTACTTCTTTGCGGTTCAAATTTAATTAATTAATTGAAACCATCTGTCATAATGATATATGTTGTTCCTCACTGTTCCAAGTTATGCAGTGAACTAATTATTCATTCAGTGCTCTTGTTGTTTTCCATTTCAATGACTTTAGATCTGTCCGGACCTATTTCCCATCAAATTAATCTTCGTCCGCCCTTTCCCAATCTTTCAGTTCACAATGCAAAGCACCAAAGGCAGTTTAAGCATATCCATATCAATGACTAAATAATACCTAACCATTTGTAGCCAGACTCAAAGATATTACACAAACAGTTTACTACAATAACGATTAGTTTGTTGCAGTTGTTACTAATTAGTTAAAAGTTAGGTATCAAATGCTAACTAATGTTAACTTATATTTATATAAATGGATGGTCCAAATGTATTTATGCATGTTTAAATACATTAGGTAATAACTTATCATGTGTTCATCAGAAAGTTACATGTATTTAAAAATATTTTACAGGACATGTAGTGTATATAATGATATAGACACGTCGATGAAGTTTGATTTGGTTTATTCACTGAAGTACAAGTTTCCGCTCTAACACGCCACAGTTACAAGCTGCCGCGCGCATGCTCCCAGTCTCCCACATCACGCGTCTTTCTGCATATTCATCAGCATGCATATTCATATCCAGTGTCCCACATCTAGTGTCACAACTTCGTAGAGCTCATCATAGCATACATACATGTAAATAGGAGCGGTGGTCGCGCGGTAGAGCGCCGGACTGTCAATCGAGGGGATGGTGGTTCAATCCCACCTACCGCCGTTTCGAAACTTAGGCAATTTCGTTCACCTCACATTGCCTGTGTCTTTCGGAAGAGACACTAAAAGCCGGTGGTCCCTTCTATCTGGTGTCTATGCCAGGGGAAGTAAAAGATCCCACAGAGGGGGTAAATGTGTAACCTGTAGTGGACTCACTAATTCTAGAGAAGGACAACTCTGAAAAACCAAGCTCGACAATACTCTAGTCACAAATATGTGGCTAACATAGAGTGATGAGCTAACCATAACAAGAACAAGAACAAGAAATACATCACAGAACACAGTTGTAATTATGCTATGATTGTGTTCGCAGGACCTGCAGGCTCTGGGCGAGGGTTCTCCCGTGGGCCTGAGACTTCACTGCTGCAACGCCATCGTAATGCACTCAAGACAGTCTCCTCCAGCTCACAGCCCCTTCCTACCTCCACAGCTGAAGAACAGGAAGCAGGTTGAGGTAAGACTCGAAGCCAATGTGTGATAGTTCTGAAACGTAAACCCTACTGTGGTTAGATGTGTTGGTAGTGCACCCCAACTTTATGTCGTAACTAAAATGTGGTGCTAGGTTCTGATGTTGTTATGTAAGATGTTTGGTGTTTTACCTCATTTTGTTAGGCTAAATGTTTTGTGCTTCACTCTTATTGCTATACTGTATGTATGCTCCCTCTTAATGCCAGATCAGTTAAAAATAATACACCTTCCAACATCATTTCAAAATATACTCTATTCTCCATAACTCTCTATCATATCCAGCCATCTACTGGCAGCTTGTATACCACATGTCTGTGCTTGGTGTGCAAGGATTTAGGCACAACATGGGTTATTTTTATTATTATTTATTTAGTACACAGTGAAATGGGTACATGTGTATTTACTAAATTACACATGCATGCAATCACACTCACATGAATGCACATACGTGTACATACTTGTATGCAAACACACACGCATGAATGCACACACATACAAATACATAAATGCATGCACACACACACACACACACACACACACACACACACACACACACACACACACACACACACGCACATATATTTGTATGCAAACACACACATGCATGCATGCATGTGTGCGCGCATGTGCAGACACACATTGAGTGACTCATACAAACACATACACTCACCTCACACACACTCACTGGGGTGTGGAATGCATTGGTACGGTTGATAGGCCATCTCTCTCTCTCTCTCTCTCTCTCTCTCTCTCTCTCTCTCTCTCTCTCTCTCTCTCTCTCTCCCTGTCTCTGTCTCTCTGACTATATCTCTCTATCTCACTCTTTCACTCTCTCTTTCTCTCTCTCTCTCTCTCTCTCTCTCTCTCTCTCCCTGTCTCTGTCTCTCTGACTATATCTCTCTATCTCACTCTTTCACTCTCTCTTTCTCTCTCTCTGTCTATGTCTCTCTCTCTCTCACTCTCTCACTCTCTCTCTCTCTTTCTCACTCTCTCACTCTCTCACTCTCTCATTCTCTCTCACTCTCTCTCTCACTTTCTCTCTCTCTCACTCTCTCACTCTCTCTCTCACTCTCACTTTTTTTTTCTCTCTCTCTCTCTCTCTCTTTCCCTGTCTATGTCTCTCTCTCTCCCTCTCTCTCCCTCTCTCTCTCCCTCTCTCTCTCTCTCTCCCCCTCCCTCCCTGCCACCCTCCCTCCCTACCTCCCTCCCTCCCTCCTCAAAGGTTTCACTCTAGACTTCACCTACTCACTCAACAGCAAATAAATATCTGGCTACATACAATGTTCAACAGCTGTAGACAAACAGCCTTCATCCATTAGGTCTGGTGTACAAAACACTAATGACAATAAACTGCACTAGATCAGTACATACCATTTTACACCTTTGCCCTGCCACACCCGCCTGTAACGTTGTCTCCTGTGTCCTCAGGTACATCAGTTGCTGGAACTGTTGGCGCGTGACCCGGATGTGGACAGTGCGTCCGGCTGCTCCGCAGAAGTGTCCAACACTGACAGTGGCCACGGCCCGAGTGAGGAGGGAGACCAACGTCACTCCGTCACCACATTCACCGACGCACCGCCACAGCACTACCGCACCTTTGACGCTGTTCGCAACTCATTCAAGTCGACACCGACACCGACACACCCGCCCCGCTACTGCAACGTCACCTCCAGACCCTGTGTCATGGTAGACCAGTGTCCAGCAGACAACACTGACCACTCCAGACCTTTCAGTGACCATGTCTGTAACCCAGTCAGGTGTTCAAGCCGACCTGGTGTGTCCAACTCACACGGTCAGAACTGTACCTGTGGGTCAGAACATCACATGGCGCCAAATCATGAACATCTCAACGGCAGTCCATATAGCAACGCTGTTAAGACACCAACTGCTCGATCGGTGCAGTTTCGTGGTTATGATGTGACAAACAGTGAGAATCATATGAGGACAGATGACACAGATACTAACTTCACAGATGACGACAGCTCCAGTAGCACATCTGGCAGCTACACTGTCGGTGTGGAGGGTGATGATGTCCTCTCAACATCTGTCGATGTCTGACTTGATAACAGATCGTCTTATAAAAATGCAAAGTCACGGAACTGTACCCATTAATATTGGTTCTCTTCCTATCAACTCATGGTGTGGAACTCGCAGGTTTTACAAAGAGAAACCTGCAGTAACAGCGACAAATTCACTTATCGTGGATGCTATTTTGTATGTTACATCTATGCATCAAATGTCAGGTTATCAACAGTCCTGTATGTAATTTTTAAGTATCAAAATATGTTAAACACGATACGAGGGTGCTTTGGTTGTCACCACGTGAAAAACATTTACACAGTGGCGCCATCTAGTTTGTGAAAAGTGCAAATGCGACTTAATACTAGTAATAATTTTGCATTGTAAAATGTTCACGTTCAAAGTTAAAACCAACAATTGGTGGAATGGGTCAGAATTAAATTCATGGTTTATTTGAACTTACAAACCTATGACATCAAGCATGCTTTATCAAGTTGCTGCTGATTGCAAATCCACCTGCTATGATGGTGTCTGCTGGCGGACCAGCTCAGGCTTACTGGCTACAACTGGGGCAGTGTGTCTTAGTGTGTTGTTGTACAGGCAATAGACAGGTGTGCAACTGGGCAAACTGTCTGCATATATTGTATGCATATCAGTTGCTTGGTCAGCTGCTTCATTGGCCGTTCAAGTGAAACTTCAATTCAGTGTATTGCGGTCACCTTAGGACTGAAAAAAATGCCTTTAATGGAGAGGTGACCATATTAGCAAATATTGTACTTTACTGCTGCTGAATTAATTTGGAACTCCTGGGATTACCCTAATTGTGAGGTGGCTACAATACAGAGGTGACTAGAGTGAAATTTGATTGTACTTCATCCATTTAGTTATGTGCAGGTTTGTTTGCTGTATCAGTGCTAGTGATAGAGCCAGTCTGTTGAACAGATCAACGTGGTAATGCTATTTTTACAGATATCTAGAGTTATCACATGGTGTACATATTTTTGTAATGGCACAGCAATAGTCGAATAAAATGCCATATTTATTATATGTTGTCTGGCCTGTTATTGTTTTGTCTTTCCTAACTTGCAGTTGGTATTAAAGACAAATAATCGCACGCACATGCACGCACGCACACTCACACACATGCACACACAGACACACACACACACACACACACACACACACACACACACACACACACACACACACACACACAGACACACACACACACACACACACACACACACAGGTATTTTAATTTAGATTTCAAGTCGCTTCTAAAACCTTTGGCAGACATCTAACTAAACATATTGCTATAACTCATAGAACACGTGGCATCTCATTTCCATCTCATTTCGTTATTTGACAAGGCTATGACAAGAACAGATCAAGGGCCACCCTAAGTGAGACACGTGTCACTGCATCAGTAGATAACAATAAAGACAGGGCGGGGTGAAATAAGACCGTGTCGACCCTAAAACTCGCCAGAGACAAACGCTTTCGTTCAGCGCGGGTCACCATGGAGACTCAACTTGAAAGCGCCGAGCGTTCGTCACGGTGCCCACCAATACGTATATAATAGTAGTCATTGGTCACGGGTAATTTGGACGAGAGAGGTGGGAAGGCCGCCTTTCATCGCCGGAGAATTTATCGACCCACACAGCGACAGCGAAACAGCGGCTGTCCATCACTTGTTGGCGGGAGCGCGTGGACCAAGACACCCTGACAGTTTCCCATTTCTACAACTGTCAAAGCGTGACGCTGACCATTCAGCGAGCTGACAGAAAAGCGCGTCCGACGCGCGCTGTCTAGCGATCGAACGAACGACTGGTGCAAGCCAAGAGGTTCGTCTTTTGTAGGCACGACTTTATTTCTTGGGCGGAGGGTGTTAGGTTTGTCGTAGATTTGGGGCTCGGTGTCGGTGTGCTTTCATTATAATTACTTGTCAAGTTGTAGGAACGCGATGTGGAGAGGAAGGTCTATGTAGGAGAATACTTAGCATTGGTAATTATAGGCCTATGACTGCCATTAAACGAAGGTTGGAATTCCATTATAACGTGTGTTCGAGTAAGAGAGACAGAAATGAGTTATACTTACGAGCACATCAAACAAATACGGTACCAAATACCTTGACTGTATCAGTGAGAATAATATACTATACTTTACTCTCGCGGAAATCATTTGGGACTATCCTATGATGGCCTTAATTATGATGTGGCTGTAATACGAAGGTGACTGTACAGTGATGTTTGGTTGTTCTTCATATGCCGTATATGGAGTTAGTTGCAACGATGGCGTGATATAGGGTATTCCATTGATTTGTTTATATTTTATTGGACATTACTGCAAGTAGGCAAATTCTAGTTTGTAGTTGGTGTGCGCGTGCGTGCGTGCGTGCGTGCGTGCGTGCGTGCGTGCGTGCGTGCGTGCGTGCGTGCGTGCGTGTGTGTGTGTGTGTGTGTGTGTGTGTGTGAAGTATGTTGATCTATGTATGCGTGCGTGCGTGCGTGCGCGTGCGTGGGTGTGCGTGTGTGTGCGTGTGTGTGAAGTATGTTGATCTGCTCGGTACAATAACCTGCTTGCTCTTCTCGGAAGGGCTAATATACATCATCGATGTCGTTCCTGGGTTGTTTCTTTCGGACTAAATCTTCCGCGTAAGATGTTCCTCGCACATGTATTGCGGTTGTCTTATCGTTTCACCAGCCTGTCTACAGCATAGAGACCGTGGCGATGACAACAGGCAGACAGTGAGCACGGCGCGTACAGATTTATCACAAAAACCTGGAGAACCCGGTACCGAAGAAAACATAAATGTTAGGGCATCTGGGGTTGAGAGGATACTAAGAGCGACATATTGACGGGAGAGGAGATGGTTGGTGGAGAGAGAGAGGAGACGGTTGATGGAGAGAGAGGAGACGGTTGGTGGAGAGAGGAGACGGTTGGTGGAGAGAGGAGACGGTTGATGGAGAGAGAGGAGACGGTTGGTGGAGAGAGGAGACAGTTGGTGGAGAGAGGATACGGTTGATGGAGAGTGGAGACGGTTGATGGAGAGAGGAGACGGTTGATGGGGAGAGGAGACGGTTGGTGGAGAGAGGAGACGGTTGGTGGAGAGAGGAGGCGGTTGATGGAGAGAGGAGGCGGTTGATGGAGAGAGGAGACCGTTGATGGAGAGAGGAGACGGTTGATGGAGAGAGGAGACAGTTGATGGAGAGAGGAGACGGTTGGTGGAGAGAGGAGACGGTTGATGGAGAGAGGAGACGGTTGATGGAGAGAGAAGAGGGTTGTCGGAGAGAGGAGACGGTTGATGGAGAGAGGAGACGGTTGATGGAGAGAGGAGACGGTTGATGGAGAGAGGAGAATGTTGATGGAGAGAGGAGACGGTTGGTGGAGAGAGGAGACGGTTGATGGAAAGAGGAGACGGTTGATGGAGAGAGTAGCCGGTTGGTGGAGAGAGGAGACGGTTGGTGGAGAGAGGAGACGGTTGGTGGAGAGAGGAGACGGTTGGTGGAGAGAGGAGACGGTTGATGGAGAGAGTAGCCGGTTGGTGGAGAGAGGAGACGGTTGGTGGAGATAACAGTGCAAGAACCAATTCAAGATGAAGCAGAAAAATAAACATGAATCGAGACCGACGTCACAACGAACTTGGGGGAACAGTAAGAAGAGAACAATTGTAGGTCTTTCGTCTTCCTCTGTCATAATCAAGGTTCTTTATTTATGATCTTCCTGTGTCTTTTTTATTGTGAAACGTTCCCGCCAATATTGCCTCTGGACACCCTGTGGACTATGATCGTGACCAACATATGAGAGTGTGTGTTTCTGTTTTTAAACAAGGAACAACACTTTTATTCTAGCCTTCATGCAATCGCAAACCGATCAATCCAGCTTATTCGTAACACACTCTCCTTAATTAAACACTGGACCGCAGTCAAACGCTCCCCGTCTCCACTCGCTCTCAGAACTCGTCTGTGCCTCACAGCCGACGCCGTGACGAATGTTAATCGTAGTCACACACGTGTCGGATAAATTTACCGAACACAAACGGTTTACGACTCGTGACACGATACAAGTAGCAATTGTAGCAACAATTAAAATGGTTGATTGTGGTTGTAGGCGTCGTAGATTGTTACCCGGCTATTGTAATGAGGCATGTCTCGTGCTCGGTTTTAATTGCCTTAATCAGACGTCCCGTGGAGGTGGTCGTGTCTGGTGCCGAAACTGGCGAATGAACGCTGAAATAGTCCGAGGTTGTATCGCCTCATTAAAGGCAAACGTTAACACTGAGTTTGTTCCCAACAACTGCTTAAGGGGCAGTTGATCTTACTGGTGTCTTGTTATATTAAGCACGATTTTAACAGATCTGAGAACTGAGACTATAGAACGTCAGGATATATAATTGCATAGTGAACATTTTTATTTCACTGTTTTGCGCATTCCCTATATATCGTTTATGCGGTAAAACGTTAATATTATAAAGTACTCAATTACTTCACAAATATATATATTAATATGTACGACTAATAAGTGACTTTTGCACACGCATACGCGCACACGCGCGCACGCGCGCACTCCACACGCGCACATAAACACACACGTATGTATGCATAGGAACAGCGTCATACCCGCCTTACGTGCGCACTGCAAATGCGCACAACATACA
Source organism: Oasisia sp. SBJ-2009 (assembly GCA_964017155.1). Taxonomy (NCBI): domain Eukaryota; kingdom Metazoa; phylum Annelida; class Polychaeta; order Sabellida; family Siboglinidae; genus Oasisia; species Oasisia sp. SBJ-2009. The sequence goes on along the minus strand of OZ024860.1, from coordinate 45,974,197 downwards.
GTCGCGCACGCGCACGCACACCCACACGCACACGCGCACGCACACGCAGCCTTTCTCCACTCCCTCTTCGTCTTCCTTTCTCATTCTCTCTCCTCTTTGTCTCCCTCACTAAGACCTTCTCATCCCCCCCCCCCTGTCTGCCGCAATCTCTCTTTCTTTCTCCCTCCCCCCTCTCTCCATTGACGCTCTCTCTTCCCTCTCTCTCTCTCTTTCTCTCTCTCTCTTCTCCCTCTCTCTCTCTCTCCCTCTCTCTCTCTCTCTCTCTCTATCTCTCTCTCTCACACACACACACTACGTCTCTCAAAAACAAACAAAGACGATATGTGTTTTTGCTTTGTGGACACTTAAGCTTGCCAGTATAGGCCGATAACAATGTATACGGAACTGGAAAGCTTTTACTATTACCATGAACTCGTGCATAGTCTGATGTTTGTTGTTTTTTTCCGGCTCAGCGGAACATACTGGTATATTATTTGAAATTCGAACACGAGCGCAACCACACATATACAACGGCTCTCCTTCATAATATTTACATTGGAAATAATGCAGTTTTGACTCTAAATACAAACCTCACCAAACCTAGTCTACATACTAGACAGTTGAATTGGTTGCGTATATGACACATGTGGTGGGCAGAACGCAAAACATACGATTGATTTAAGCGATTACGGTAAATACACAGTTCTTTTCAATCAACGGTATTTATCTGATGCAAACAGGGCTGATTTGTCCGTTTTGTCGAAAGGCAATTGATGCGTCTAGTTCAACGCTTTCTTGCGCTAAATATATCACCGGTCGCTTATAGCCCCAGGCTGACTCACACCTGCACGATAGACTATCGTATCGACCCCGCATAGCTGGCGAAGACAAGCATCTGATGCCGGCGGATGCTCGCACTGTTCGTGTCTGTTAGCGTCTGATTTGACGATTACAGTTGTGTTAGTTATAGTTGATACTGACGTCTTCACCTTTAGTGGTCTTTACCTCAGCCTTGAGGGCTTGTTGCATAGAGCGATCTTCAGAAATCGATTAAAATCAACAATTGTGGACTTGGTCAAGGAGCGGTGTTTAAGAGGGATACAGCTTCCTGCCACCTCGCTGTCCTTTTATGGTTGATCTGATATGCAAATATTGTGGGTGTAGTGTTTGATATAGGGTAAGGCTTAATGTTAGAGTTGTGTTGAAGGTTGTGTTTATAATTGTTGCTAGGTTGATTCTGAAGTTACTTTTGACAGGGTTAACATATCGCATCCATCATATATTTGGATGCGTTAGTACGTGTAAGAAACCATTCGATTGAGAAACGGAATCAAACAATATATAATTATGGCATGGTGCCGTTGGATAGAATCACACAGGATATTTATATTATAAACTCTCTACAGACGCAATTCGACCGGATGTATATAATCCATACAAAACAACGGGTAACGCTTTCCGCAACGGGGCAAGTCGGCCAGATGGTACGACATAATATGATGTTTTTATTCTGTAATGTGTTTTGTAGGTTCGTGCTCTTGTGCTAGGTAATTACTAACTTGTACGATCGAGTGTGGGTAAAAATAAAACTAGATACACTTTGTTATATTAATAGCTCCCTTGTTGGTGATGGAGGCTTTTTCGTGTTACGTTGTTGAGTGTGATCATTATGAAGCACACGGTGTCTTTGTTGTAGAGGTCTCTTTGTCGCGAGTACGAAACACGACAGTGAATTGCATCAGTTTTTTTCTAACGGTTTTCGGAGGCTGACCCAGAGTACAATTTCACGCAAATCCCCCATTTGGACCCCCTCGCCACAAAACGCTCCAAAACACCTTAGGATTTCTCAAAACATACATTCAAGCATGACATTGGGCTACCCAAAATCATTCATGCCGATATTCAAAATTGTGAAGGTAAAATCCTCCAGCTCCAAATAACACCCCCTTAACTCGACTGGTGCGGAGGGGGGCGGGGGCACATTCTAGTAGTCAAGGGTAACGTAGGCATAACGCAGGCAACTTCTAAACGACGACGGGACGTCCCACGATCCGCCTATGGTTAATAAAGCAACACAAGTATGTATCGATGGCTGGCGAAAGTAGACAGAATCCCACAATAACAACATGATAGCTGGTAAGATATATTTAAAACTCTGGCCAGGAGTTGGCGGAACCATGGGTTATTAACCTGCACAGATGCCCGGAAAAGTGGAACACACATATCGATAATAAAAAATAGAATTATCCGGTTTTGTCAACTTTTCACATAGCTCGATTTTGTGTGTGTCAGCGTGTGTGTTTGTGTGTGTGTGTGTGTGTGTGTGTGTGTGTGTGTTTGTGTGTGTGTGTGTGTGTGTGTGTGTGTGTGTTTGTGTGTGTGTGTGCGTGCGTGCGTGCGTGCGTGTGCGTGCGTGCGTGCGTGCGTGTGTGCGTGCGTGCGTCCGTTCGCGTTAGTGTGAGCTGTTGTAGATTATTTGCCCAGACGTTCGAAAACGTTCAAGCTCTTCTTTCGGAACGTAACAGTTTGGACCCTCTTCATATTCGTTCCAAACACCTACTTTAAACTCTTTAAAAACCATTAATTACATAACAAATATCGGGGGCTCATCCTATCCCCTGTCTTCACCAACAAAAATAGCTTCACAAAATGCATCACACCTTGTCTAAATATTGGACGGCTTATCACACATCCTGTGCTATATACCGATGCCTTAGCAAAATAAGTGGTTGGCAAACATGCATGGTGTGTAATGAGATACACGTATACACACACGCGTATTAATCGTATGCTCGCTATTAAACATTTGATACCTGACCACACACGACCAAAGTGTGAAATATTTGTCAAACGCGACCCGTGTCAAGATGTCTTCAAGTGCCGTGATCAGTAGAGCTTAGCGGAGGTTACGTTGCACTCTACCAACGGCAAACTTAACAAACAATAATGTCTGACGTCGCGTCATTCTCACAGAATACCAGCACAAGAGTGGTCGCATAAAATGTTTAGAGAACGAAGAGAGGTGATAACATTGTAACCTTTAAACTCATCAAAGATTTGAAGGTTTTCTCAGAAGTTTTTTCTCCGATTCTACAGCTGCGAAGGAGTTTAACTTAACGTGTTATACATTATTATTAGGCATCGTGATGCTAAAATGTGGAATTATATTGTAATAAAACAACAGTGGGTTGCACTTATCTGGTTGTAGCATTTAAATATCAACTAAAACGATTGTTTTAATTAAACACTAGTAGCCTAAGATAATTAGCATTCAGTGTCGTGACGCGTGTATTCACAATACGTATTGTTGTGATTTGTGTTTTTCTTTTACTTTTTATTCTTAGACTGCACAAACTGTTCTTTTCGTTAAGTATGACATGTTACATATTGCAACTGTGGGCGTGAATTTAAACCATTCGTGGCTTATCACCATCATTTTATTAATGTCGATACTATATTCCAATAAATCTTGGGCCTAATACTCATATTTATTATATGACCCAGTTCATAAACTGCTTCTGTTATTGTTATAACACAGTTGGGCGCTGAATAGTTAATGGCAAATATTATCTAGTGAAATTAGAGTTCCAAACGTTATACTTTTATTGCAATCGTTTCTGGATGCAACGAAACTTCTCCACACAGGTGGCGCCATCTGGCGAATGCAGCCGCAGTCACTACCATCTATCTACTCGCCGTAAATGATGGCCCGTTCTGTGATATTATGGTAGCTTACATTTGTATAAATCAGATACAAATACGAGAACAAATAATTTTAAGTGATACACCTTTTTACCACACAGACGTATAGTATATTATGTTTACAGTTTGAAACAATTACATTTAGAAATAATACTATTACAGAATAAAAACTAGCGTCACGCCGATAGGGAAGCCAGAGTATCGGTGGGTTTAGAGTTGTCGCCAGAATGCCACAAATGTTCGCGCCGATCACACACTTTGGCATGCACCTGTCACCAGTGGACTTGTCACTGTAAAGCTGCTATGTCCGGATCACTCTCTGTTTCACCGTCAGCGCGAGAAGCGTGACGTCACTCGCCGGTCGCAATGCGTGCATGGGTAGTGAGGGCTCTTAATGTAATACATTTTCACATCTGGACAAAAGCATGAAATTTGGCACGGATGACCTCCATGCTATACTATTTCAGAATTTTGATGGAAGCAACCTGAGATTTTGATGCTTCCACCATTTTTTGCAATATTCAAAATGGCTGCCATCGAAAATAAAAAACTTGCTTTTCCATATTTCATGAACAGTTTCACATAACACTTTAACAGTAGGCTTACTGTATACATATCCGGGTATTATAATTTCAAATATGGTATATTCGGACTTATCCGACTTTCACATCCGCCATTTTAAAAGATGGCGGCCGTATTCACTAATGTTACTATATCTGATCAAGTATGGTACTTATAGTCGTTATTTTGGCATCAGTGTATAGATAAGTGGATAGCGATTTCAAATTTATCAAACCTTTCACATCTGACCTTAATTTGACCTTCACAACCGCCATTTAATAAAATGGCGGCTGTAAAATCGAATAGCTTATATATCTTTAAAACGAGATATTTGAAGGGATGCTATACGGACACTTTTTCAATATATACATATATTGGGGTAGATATTTTAAATATTTTACTTCTTGACCTTGACCGACATTCACATCCGCCATTTTTAAAGATAGCGTCCGTATTCATTAATGTTGCTATATCTTATTAAATATGGAACCTATAGTCTTTATTTTTGTATCAATGTATAGGTACCTGGATAGCGATTTCAGATTCGTCAAACATTGTAACCCTGACCTTAATGTGACCTTCACAACCGCCATTTAATAACATGGCGCATGTAAAATCGAATTGCTTACATATTTTTAAACAATTTATTTGGAGGGATGTTATATGGACAGTTTTGTCAAAATATACGTATGTTGGGGTAGCTATTTTAAATATTTTACTTTTTGACCTTGACCGACATTTACATTCGCCATTTTCCAAGATGGTGGCCCTCAAAGCTAATGTCGCTATATCCTGTGAACTTTACCACCTAGAATCGATATCAAAGCTACACGTACAGCGCAAGTGGTGCTGACTCTGTCATGGAATATGATGTAGGCAATACATATCACATTATGATAATTATAAAGTTAAAACATAAATATGTTGTGGTAGAAAACATGAAGTTTAATTCAAATCGGTGAAAAGAATATCCTTTAAGTCATGACGTAGGGCGTAACATCAGTCACAGATGTCCGTATTTGTAGCATCGCATAGCTTACACTCCATCGTTGTTCATGCACCCGCCTTCACAGTTACACAGAATAGTGCATTTGATTCCTACTCTGGCACATTTGCAGTTTCCTCTGCACGTCTTTCCACATCCACAGTGGTGGAGGAGAGCACACGCTTTGCTGGCGTCGTCTAGAACAGTCCAGAATGACACCCAGAGTTTCGTGTTCACGTCCTGCGTCCAACCCCACGCTGAAGCATCCGGAACATCTTGGTGTCGCTGCCTTGTTTGTCTCCATATGTAACCTGCCTGGTACAGAGCTCGGTTTGCATGTTGAAGCAGCGCTTCCTGTGTGGGGGGATGTGGTCGAGCGTCCTAGTACCATGGGTGAAGAGTTGACGTCTCACATCATTCACCCTTGAGCAGCCACTGCTCTTGCTGTACATGGCAACAGTCCAGCTTTCTAGGCGTGCCATGTGGATGGAGTCGAGTGTCAAGATGTCCGATGTCCTACAATGTCTGACTACCCCAAAGGTGAAGGTGTTGGATGGCCCAGCTGTGGTTCACATGGTTCGCCCAACCTACGGAACTAACTACCAGCAATATGTGGTGCGTCACTTCATGCCATTCATTACCAACTCTCTCACAAATTCGACATCGCGACTCGACATCATTTGGGACATCTACCCTGATCACAACCTCAAAGCCCAGGCTCAGGCAAAACGAGGCAACCCCGGCGTGACAACCATCGTCGAAGGCTCTACACCTGTACCTCGTGACTGGAACAAGTTTCTAGCAAATTCAAGAAACAAGGTGCAGCTGTTTAGGTTCCTTTCAAAAGCTGTCATCGAAGCGTCATCTCAGTTCACCGATGTTGTGGTTTGCTCCACGTATGACGATCATGTATTGGTGAATACCTCCGACAGCCAGTCGGTGGCTGACTTCGACACGATCATGCCATGCAATCACCAGGAGGCTGATAGCAGGATATTTCTGCATCTTTCTCACGCCGCACAACAAGGTCATTCGAAAGCTTTCATCCGCACAGTCGACAGTGATGTTGTCATCATTGCTGTTGGGTATTTTGGCAGCCTGGGTGTGATGGAGTTGCGGATAGGCTTTGGAACTGGAAAACCTTCCAAAACATCCCAGTTCATGAAATCACCCAAACACTTGGTCCTAAGAAGTCGCTGTCATGTCCACTGTTCCATTCGTTCACGGGGTGTGATACGACATCATCGTTCCTTTGTATCGGGAAGAAGACAGCCTGGGCAGCATGGCAGGCATACCCTGACCTTACGGAAACACTACTCACACTTTCCGATGATCCTACGCTCTTGACACTCGACTCCATCCACATGGCACGCCTTGAAAGCTGGACTGATGTCATGTACAGCAAGAGCAGTGGCCGCTCAAGGGTGAATGATGTGAGACGTCAACTCTTCACCCATGGTACTAGGACGCTCGACCACATCCCTCCACACAGGAAGCGCTGCTTCAACATGCAAAGCGAGCTCTGTACCATGCAGGTTACATCTGGAGACAAGCAAGGTACCGACACCAAGATGTCCCGGATGCTTCAGCGTGGGGTTGGACGCAAGACGTGAACACGAAACTCTGGGTGCCATTCTGGACTGTTCTAGACGACGCCAGCAAAGCGTGTGCTCTCACAAATACGGACATCTGTGACTGATGTTACGCCCTACGTCATGACTTAAAGGATATTCTTTTCACCGATTTGAATTAAACTTCATGTTTTCTACCACAACATATTGATGTTTTAACTTTATAATTATCATAATGTGATATGCATTGCCTACATCATATTTCATGACAGAGTCAGCACCACTTGCGCTGTACATGTAGCTTTGATATCGATTCTAGGTGGTAAAGTTCACAGGTATAGCGACATTAGCTATGAGGGCCACCATCTTGGAAAATGGCGAATGTAAATGTCGGTCAAGGTCAAAAAGTAAAATATTTAAAATAGCTACCCCAACATACGTATATTTTGACAAAACTGTCCATATAACATCCCTCCAAATAAATTGTTTAAAAATATGTAAGCAATTCGATTTTACATGCGCCATGTTATTAAATGGCGGTTGTGAAGGTCACATTAAGGTCAGGGGTAAAAGGTTTAACGAATTTGAAATCGCTATCCAGGTACCTATACATTGATACCAAAATCAAGACTATAGGTGTCATATTTGATAAGATATAGCAACATTAATGAATACGGACGCCATCTTCAAAAATGGCGGATGTGAATGTCGGTCAAGGTCAAGAAGTAAAATGTATAAAATATCTACCCCAATATATATATATATTGAAAAAGTGTCCTTATAGCATCCCTCCAAATATCTCGTTTTAAAGATATATAAGCAATTCGATTTTACTGCCGCCATTTTATTAAATGGCGGTTGTGAAGGTCAAATTAAGGTCAGATGTGAAATGTTTGATACATTTGAAATCGCTATCCCCTTTTCTTTACACTGTTGCCAAAATAACGACTACAAGTACCATACTTGATCAGATATAGCAACATTAGTGAATACGGCCGCCATCTTTAAAAATGGCGGATGTGAATGTCGCATAAGTTCAAATATACCATATTTGAAATTATAATTCCTGGATATGTATACAGTAAGCCTAATATTAATGTTTTATGTGAAACTGTTCATGAAATATGGAAAAGCAAGTTTTTTATTTTCGATGGCAGCCATTTTGAATATTGCAAAAAATGGTGGAAGCATCAAAATCTAAGGTTGCTTCCATCAAAATTCTGAAATAGTATGGCATGGAGGTCATCTGTGCCAAATTTCATGCTTTTGTCCAGATGTGAAAATTTATGGCCTTTTCTGACATTAAGAGCCCTCACTACGGGCACATTGCGCGTTATCGCCGAGTTGAGGTAGTCTGGCACTGGGGCATGCCCGATCTTTGAATGAGCGTGCACGTGTCTTAGCGGCTTTGCAAATTAAAAATTATAATAATCCAAAACATATTTGGATAGTATATAACACCCCTCATGGAAAACAACAATAACATGAAAGCCCAATAAATTGCAGTGATGCATTTATATGTGGGTATGTCTTCAAGCGTAGCGAGGGTGCCATTTGGCAGAGGATGGCGCAAGATAGACCGATGTGGAAGCAGCGTGCTGAGGCCTTCGCCAAACCAAGGGACACTACGGCTGCACAATGACGATAAAGATTTCTTCAAGCGACGGAGTTGCTAAACAAATTACAAGGTCTATCAGGGCCATAATTCTCTGTATTGAAAAAACACACGTCAGTACCTTCCAACTGGTTCATTACATCAAGAAAACCGCACGTTTCTAGGCGGAACTGAAAATATATAATTTAATAAAGAGCAGAATGTGTCCACATTTTATGTTCTCTGTATGTAGTATTAAACTCACTTTTTCCAATTTATTCAAAATGGACCCTTCATCCACCCACCCACATCCAAATAAGTTTTGTATTATTTGATTTTTTATATCCAAGATAATTTGCATTTTCAACGCAGTGACCGGTGATATTACGTGGTCTCGTCGTCTGACCCCGTTGACCAGTGGTGTTGTCGAGTCCCGTGCTCGGTGAAGTCGATTGTGTTTGCCCATTGTTAAATCTGCTAAGTAGTTGAGACGGCTCAGCCCGTAACAGCGGCGTGACACGCGTCTCACGCCAACAGGTCACGAATTCTGCTGACCAGACTTAGATGATATTAGCAAGTCCGTGTGGTAGGACGAAAGGCTTCTTGGAGACGAGGCCGCCTAACTGGACATGGCCGAAGTAGCAGTTTAGATTCACAGTTGCATCGGTTGACTGCAAGATTAGTCCAGGTAGGTGTACCATAAACACGTAGAATGTGAGGTGATTGCAGTACTAAAAACCATTGTTGAGTTTAGGTTGATGCATCAGCAACCACGCTGTCAATGTTATCTCGGCGATGCAAATGTCTTGTCCATGGTGTACTTCTGCTCATGTTACGCGTACACAGCTCTCGCTTCTGAGAGCGCTCACCGTTCTTCTTGCTTGTCGTCCGCCGGTATGACACGGTGAAGACATGGTGAATAGGCATAATTATTCACGGTGGTCTATTGCGTCGGCAGTTTAAGAAAACTCACGGAATCACAGGCTCTGACCCCCCCGGGCTTGCAGTTATGTCATATGGTGGTGTGTATTTGTGTGTGTGTGTGTGTGTGTGTGTGTGTCTGTGTGTTTGCGTGCGTGCGTGCGTGCGTGCGTACATGTGCGTGTATGTACATACTGTGAGAGCTTGCGTATTATGCGGTGTATTTTGTTTGCCTTCCCTTCCCGCAGAAAACACACAACACACTTCGCTGCAACCATCATAAGAACATATATTATACAGAATGTCATTTCGTCAACATTGTGCGTTAACTTGATAAATCGTAAATGCAAAGTGACAAAGACGTGCACGTGACTGTGACGTCGCAATGTGATGTAATATGATGTGACGTCATAGTGTTATGACAGTTAACTGCATTGTGATTTGGGGTGTCAATTTCAATCGAGAGATTCGGGTTTATAAACACCTAGCTGTCGTTGGGAAACTGCAGTAGTTCATTCAGCTGTACAGTGTGTGTGTACCTGGCTATATACATTGGAAGATATTTGGGCCAAATTAATCTTCCCGCAGTATTTGTTCAGAGACTATGTTTCTAGAAGTGGACATTTGTATTCGACTGCATAGGTCTGCTAATAAATTAAATATAAGTCGCTCTGCTGAGTCGCAAGGATATATTACCATGTTGTTATAAGAGTAAAACGTACTATTAGGCAAAACTTTCGAAACTGTTGCGGTATAATAGGTTTTTATTAATCTTAATGACCGGCTATAAACGTTAAAAATCGTCAAATTCCATATTAATATAAGTAATTGTCGAATATACATTCTTTGAAAACTTGTAGAATTTAAGGTGAAATGAAAAACAGCTACCATACTTTCGAACTGGTCACACAGTTTCTTATTTGTAAATCGTTCCATGGCAAATATTTGAACATAATTCTGGTTAGTATACGCAGCAGTTTTTTAGAATACAAACCCAGAAACAGACATGTGGGGCAACTTTTTTATTCCACATTATGCATTATATATTTCACGCTAAACAGAAATATGTTAGATTATATACAATATGGTGTTGGTGTAAGATTAAGTGATACCAAGGATTATTGCAGTAATTAATTACATCGTTAATATGCTTAAATACGCCATCCCATTTAACAAATCCTTCCATACATGTTCGGTGACAAAACAATTACTGTCATGAACGTACTTGTTACCAAAAGTAGGTCACTTAACATATTACCAATTTTAAAACCACACAATGACATATGGTTAAAGATACGCATAAGACAAGTGTTACGATATAAGGTGTCTAAGTGTTAATAAAGTTACTCAGTTGCAATAACAATTAAGAATATTATGCCAGTAGTATACATATAAAACTTTGTGGACGACCAAAACATTACTTGTAAGGACAGCGTAATTTTTGTAGAACAACTGACGTCACGAGATGTTACTCTTCCCTCGTGGCTGGTGGTGGAACTAGGAATTGTGTGCCACGGTCAGTTACGTAGTATTGTTGTCCATTTAAAGGGCGACACGATGAGTTGTTTCCACAGTAACTCTTGATATCGCATAGTTGAAGATACAATGATCGTCTGGATCAGTAGTTGAGTGAGTGAGTGAGTGAATGAGTGTGTGTGCACGCGCGCGCGTGTGTATGTGTGTGCGTGCGCGCGTGCGTGTGTGTAGAGAGAGGGGGAGGATGCGAGCGAGAGAGAGAGAGAGAGAGAGAGATAGTGAGAGATAGAGAGAAGAAGAGGGAGGGAGAGAGAGCGAGTGAGAGTGAGAGTGAGAGAGAGAGCGACAGAGAGAGAGAGAGAGAGAGAGAGAGAGAGAGAGAGAGAGAGACAGAGAAAGAGAGCGAGAGCGAGAGCGAGAGAGAGAGAGTGAGAGTGAGAGAGAGGGGGAGGGAGAGAGAGAACGAGAGAGAGCGAGATAGATAGATAGATAGAGAGAGAGAGAGAGAGAGAGAGAGAGAGAGAAAGAGAGGAAGAGAGAGAGAGAGTGAGGAGGTGGTTGAGTGAGGGTATAATATTGAACTTTCATCAGAG